>SNQJ01S0066472.1:2059-32135 GCA_010110895.2 Picea sitchensis
CACGAAAAAACAAATGTCTGGTCTGGTGTTCATCAGGTACATCAACAATCCAATAATTTTTTTGTATAGTGTGGCATCAGTCGATTCTAACGAAGTGTCGACTAGTAGCTTCTACTTCGCTTCCATGGGTGTATTCATGGACTTTCATTTCAACATGTTGAATATCTTTGAGATTTCAACTGCATACTTCCCTTGGTTAAGGACTATCCTCTCTAGAATCTACCATACCTCAATACCTAAGAAATAATGCATTATGCCAAGGTCTTTCATTTCAAATTCTGAGGCAAGTCTCTTCTTACATTCATTGATGAGCTTTTCTTCTCTGGTTAAGAATAAGTCATCCACATATAGTAGTAATATCACTAGCTCATCGTTCATAACCTTGAAGTAGAGGTTAGAATCTACTTTACTCTTGGTAAATCCCAAGCTCGTCAAGAAACTGTCTATTTGGCCATAACAAGCTCTAGGAGCTTGCTTCAATCCATACAATGCTTTCTTCAACCTCCAAACATGAATTCCTGTCTTCAACTTGAAATCCTTAAGGTTTCTCTATATACACTTCTTCTTCAATGACACCATTTAGGAAAGACGTCTTTATGTCCATTTGGTGCAAATTCCACTTCATCTTAGCTGCAAGGGATATGATGGTTCTAATCAAAGTGTATCTGGCTACAAGAGAGAATGTCTCTTCATAGTCAATTCCTTCTTTTTGAGAAAATACCTAAGCAATGAATCTTGCTTTATACTTTTCAATACTTTTGTCAGCACTATGTTTTATTTTGAAGAGGCATTTGGAGGATACCACGTCTTTACTCTTTGGTATGGGAAATATTTCCCATAGATCATTCTTTATTATGGATGGGTATTCCTCTGTTATGGCATCTGCCCATTCTTTCATCTAAATGGCTTCTTCAAACCAGGTAGGATCCTTCTCTAGGAGGTCACACATCAGATCCGTATAACTTGAGAATGGCTTTGGTTTTTTTTCCTGTCTCATGGTTCCTTGGGGAACACCATACTTCTCTCCATCTTGAATGAGCTCTCTAGCCCAAGCTGGATTTCTTTTATGGAGGATCGTCATCTAAGGAGGTTCTTGAAATTCTACTATATCATGATCTTCTGGAATTTTCTCATCAAACTACGTCTTCCCTCACTAGTTCTGCAGCTCTGGAAACCTCCCTCACTGATTCTATTGTTATGGGGATTACGGGCTCTTCCTCACTTACTTATTCAAGATGGAATATTCTCGATTTCTTAAGTGTTGCATCATCATCAAAAGTCACATCACTTCTAATCTCAATGTGGAGGTGACTTGGTATGTAAATTGTGAAGGCCTTGGATACCTCACAGTATCCCACAAATATTCCCTTCTTTCCTGAAGGTTCCATCTAGTTTGTCTTCTCTTTCGGAATATGTATAAAAACTGGGCAGCCTAATATTTTGAGATGGATTCCCTCTCGCTTCTTTCCGGTGAACATATCTTCAGGGGTATTGAACCCAATTTCACTATGGGATAATCATTTTTGCACATAAATGGTTGTCATTGTTGCTTCTTCCCATAAGCACATTGGAAGATCTTGATCATGGATGATAGTCTTCACAACTTCCATTATCATTCTCTTCTTTCGTTTAGCTACACTGTTTTGTTGAGGATTACAGGGAGTTGTGAGTTCCATCTTGATCCCAACATCTTTGCAGAAACTCACGAACGCTTTTGAGGTATATTCTCCTCCATTATCTGACCTGAGTATCTTCATCTTTCTTTCGAAAAGGTTCTCTATCAAGGCTTTGAATTCCTTTAATTTGTTGAACACTTTGTCTTTAAATTTCAAAAAATACACCAAGGTATTACGAGAATAATCATCAATAAATGATACATAGTATACATACCCACTAATGGAGGACAATGGCATTGGGCCGCATACATCTGAATGAATGAGCTCTATGACTCATTTTGCTTTGTTGTCTCTCTTCAGAAAAGGGTTCTTGATGTTCTTCCCTTGTGGACATCCATTGCACACGCCTTCATGGTCAATTTTTAATTCCAGTAGACTTGTGACAGCTTTGCATATGTACGACAACACCTTGTAATTGATGTGAGATAATATTCTATGCCAAAGATCACATGAGTTTTCAATGTCATGGGTCATGGCATCCTCTGAGTGACCCTTTAGTTTGTACAAGCTATTTTCTTGTCTTCCAATGATGATTGCTTCATTCATGATTTCTCCTTTAGCCCACATGAGGACTTCTCCATCTATAAAGGCAACTCTAAAGCCTTTATTTTCTAAATAAGAAATGGATATTAGGTTCTTTGTCAAACCTAGTACCAAGAGTATGTNCTCCCACTCCCTTGATGGGATATTGGTAATCATCTCCAACTGTCACTTTCTTAGAAAAATTATTTTCTAAAATACAAGAGAGAATGTCTCCCTGACCTATCATGTGCTTGGAGGCACCACTATCAATGAGCCACGTGTCCTCTCCAAGTATTACCGATACTGAGAGGGCCGAGATTGAGACATAGTCTTTGATCTTCTCTCTTATAATTTTTGCAAGTGTCTCTTCATCTTCAACTGCATGGGCATCGTGCCTCTTATGTTTCCTCTTATATTCTTCCTGTCTAGCTGGATGGAATTTCGCAATGTGTCCCATCTTGTCACAATGATAGCATTGTACAGATGAGTAATCCCTTTCCCTTCATTGTCCTCTCTTCTGAAATCTCCTTGGATGAGATTCTTTATTATTGAATTTGTTTGGCAGTTGAGGCTCTTTATGAGTCTCCTTCTGGAAGTAGGGTTTCTTCCTTCCTCTATCTTTAAATTCCTCCATTTATTTATCTTTTTCTCCCTATCTCTCTCCCCCTTCCCTCTCTTACCACCAATATTTATCCCCTTTTGATCATCCCCCCACCTCTCTCTCTCTCTTGATGTGCCCCTCTCCACCCGCCCTCTCTCTCCTTCATTTTATCTCTCCTCTCCTCCCCTATCTCTCCCTTATTCCCTCTCTTTCTCTATTCATCCCCTCCCTTTCTCACTCTACACTGCCTCTCTCTATCCCCCTTCTCTCCTTTCCCCACCCCCTTCTCTCTCCCTATGTTCCTCTCTCACACAAGAACGTGCATTTAGACTCTGAATGCATGCTTCTACTAATGAATGCACCCCAAACATGTGCATTTCTCAAGAATTCATTAAAGACATTTTTTAGCAGCATGTATGAGAGCATGCACAATTCTCATGAACAAATCATACATTTTCCTATATCGCACTTTTGCTCAAGAATGAATATAAACATTAATAATATCAAATTAATATTAAATAACATTGATTTTGCTTAAACAAATCATTGTGTGAAAATTGAACCCCAACAAATGACATACACATGGATAATCCCATATGCTAAGATATAATATTTAAATGTCTAAACACCACTAAAACCAAAAAGAGGTTTTTGATAGTCAAATAAGTGACATCATGCAATGGGAATTGAACTCACTAGGTTGACCATGCAAAATATATTATTAAATTGAATCATTGTGTGGTTCAATTATACTAGGGGTTTTATCATGCGGGATGAAACCTAAATGGTATGAGAAGGTTTCAATAGAACCCGTTGCACTCAGTACAAAAAGCATAATATCAAATAAATGGTCATTCCATTTGAAAAAATAACAAAAATAATACAATGATGTAAAAATTATTCTACCATAATATGGTCTAAATAACAAAGGTGAATGTTTAGAATAATGCAACTTATATTCATCAACGTCATTACAGGGTATTGAACTGGCAGATCCAAACCTCTCACTGTAGTCCAACTATTAACACACAGCACTACCGGAAGGCAATCCAAGTTCAATGGAGATTTTTATTGAAGACAAACCTCAAATTTATAAACAAAACAATAATGAAGAGGGATTCTCATCAAAACTATCATATGAAATTGAATTACCTCAAGATAAAGAGGAATATGAAAATCGAACCTGTCAAACATATACATAATTTAATTAATTGATATTAACGAAGAGTTTTATGGATGGACAACTCTCCAATAGAATGGAATCCTATACTTCCAGATAAAAAGGATGATATGGCATGACAAGAAATCGCAGTGAAAAGGAGATGAGTTATAGAGAAAAATAGAATTGAAGCAAATATGTACTAAACACAAAATGATGATATAATATGACACAAAATCACATTGAAAAGCAAAAGAAGACGAGTTATAGAGAAAAATAGAATTTAAGCAAATATTTACTAGACACACCGCTCTAGAACAAACATTTAAATTAGAGGAAAAATGTTATAAAAACCCCTAATCAACACAAATCAAATCAAATAACAATTTATAATTTAGAGTATAGGAAAAATATCTTCTTATAAACACACGCTCTTAGAAAAGAGTTTAAATTACAATTTTTTTTTATAAAAATATCCCTAATTAAAATCAATTAAATAAAATAACAAATCACAAAATCAATCAAATAAAATAACAAATCATAAATCCAAGTCTAGGAAATCATAAATCCAAGTCTAGGAAGAAAATCTTCTAGTAAACAAAGGAAATTTAGAAAAAAAAAATGTTATAAAAAATCTCTAATCAAAAGAAATAAAATAAAATAACAAATCATAATTTGAAGTCCAGGAAGAATATCTTCTCCACTTAGTTACGTTATCAATTCCATGGTTGAATGGCCCATCAAAATCTTTAGTGCTCCCCTATATCATAAACCATTTAAGGAGGAATGCAAGTTTTTAATAGCTATTGCTAGAATTGAAAATACGGAAAACACAATTCACATATGATAATTAAAAATCACACAGATAAGGAACACAGGGATTTCATGTGGTTCACCCAAACTTTGGGCTACGTCAACCAAGAATAGGCATTGGTTCTCTTATTATTTAGATCATGGAGATTTAAACAGATTAGCAAGTTCTCACTTTGTCTCTCTCACTTACCTCTACGGGCTTACATGTATTTATATACATTTACAAGAAACTGATTATTAAATGCAATCCCTATTTCTATTTTATATTGGTTTATTTGGTTGTAACCAACGTAGAATAATAGGATCCAAATCCATCCTTGGAGGAATTCGTTGTCACCAAATCCCAACAATCTTCACCTTTACAACAATTAACATGGTACTTTGCTCCTTCCTTTTGTTCATCACCTTTTCTTCAAGCCAAGAGAATCCAAGCACCAAGAAAACTTTCGTAATCAAACTTGCTTCATGAGCTTGCCTCTGTGACTTGCACGAGTTTGGATTTCCACCACTGTGTTGTGATACATATTTAGTGATAGATCTCCTTCTATCCAAGACACCTGTATTACAATATACATTACAATTATCACAAACCATCTCAGTGTAACCATTATAGGTGACATTTGTTCTTCTCAAACATTGAAGCACCCAATTCACTGCAACACCTGAATATGTCATGTATCTGACAACATCATTAGCATGTGAAACACTCGATCTTAACCATTTCATCAGATACAATAGACCTACTATTGAACTTACATGAGACATAATCTTTTCTTATTTATATACATACCCTATGCTTGAAGAAAACATATAATGGAAAGAGAGTGGGATAAAAACTGGTTTGAAAATGTTCATACTGAACTCCAACAACATCTTATCATTACCATCTCTGGAGTTGATTTACCGCTTACCAATACCTGCAATTATTTCTTTCTCTTATAAACTTGATTCTTCTTCCATAAACAATAAGATACATCTGTCACTTCAGATGCTACTTCAGTACTCCCTTCCATCTTATAAGGGTTATAAACCTGTGTTGCCTTCATCACTACTAAACTACCTTTTGCAATGTGAGTGCTCCACCTTGACCTGTATACTTATATCCATAAGAATCCAACACTCCCAATGAAATCAAATTTTATTTAAGCTCAGGTACATATCTAAAATCCGTTAATTCCCTAAAAATACCGTCAAACATCCTCATTCTAATACTTCCAACCCCAATAGTTTTATAGGGAATACCATTTCCCATAAACACTACACCATCATAAATAGATTGGTAGGAAATGAACCAATTTATATGTGAGCACATGTGGTGGGAGGAACTTGAATCTAACTGGCATTCTTCTTGATATTGTAAATTACTAGAAATGGATAAAACTTGATCAGTCATACCTGAATTTGTTACAGCCAAATTTGCTTCCTTTGTAGAGTTTTCCTCAGATTCCTTTCTTTTCCAACAATATTTCTTGAGATTTCATGTTTTTCCACAGTACCAGCATTTTTCTTTACCCTTTATATGTCTTGACTTAGATCGAGAAAAACTTCTCTCATTCTTCTCTTTAGTTTGACCTTTGACCAACATCACCTCTGAAGTTGAGGTTTCTTGACTAGATTTTCTCCTCATCTTATTAGCCAACAAAGCTCTCACAATGGTGTCATAATCTAAAACGTCTACTAAGCTAAAGCTAATAGAGATGACGAGATTATCGAAAGACTGAGGCAACGAACACAATAGTGTAATAGCCTTATCTTCATCTTCGAATTTAACTTCCATACTAGTCAATTGAACTATAAGGGTTTTGAAGGTATTTAAATGGTCAACAACTTTTGTACCTTCTTTCATCCACAAACTATACAATTGTCTCTTCAAGTAGATTATGCTCATCAAGGACTTCGTCATATATAGACTTTCCAACTTTCTCCATAAGCTTGATGTTGTATCCTCTCCTACGATATTAAACAAAACATCATCCGCCATACACAAACAAATGGTACTAAGATATTTTGCATACAGATATTTCCATTCCTCATTCGTCATGGCTATTGGTTTATTTGACTTGCCTGCTAATGATTTTTTCGTACCAGTAAATCCCACATCTTAAACTTCCAGAGTTCAAAGTTTCTTTTACCGCTGAACTTTTCAACTTCAAACTTCAAACTTTTCATCTTAGCTATTAGCACAAAATACTCCTAATACCCAAATCACTTCTTAAAATAACCAAAGACTTTTAAATGTGGTGGATTAATAGTATTAACCCAAAATGTTTAATTAAAAAGTTTAATTAAAGAATCTATTTTTTTCTACCACCCTCACTTTTTATTAAAAAATAAAATTCACCCTTTTAATAAAAAGGAAAAAGATTTAACAAAACATCCACCCACGTGACTTTACTTTAATCATTTTACTCCATAAATTTTTTTAACTTTATTCTCCCATGTGATTTGACTTGTTCACATATTATGCATACAACATATCAAAAAATCCTTTAATCCTTACAACTGTAGTGAGACAATCATCAAGTGTAGTCGCACTGTAACAAATATTTGGACTGTGGTGATATGTGGTTGTTTACACACCTGTCAATGTAGTTGGACCGCGACGATTTTAGTAAAATGATATTTTTCTTTAGGAAGTTTTGTGTTTTATTGACCCTTCCCCTCTCCCTAGACACTCTCTTGGAGGTACAGTCATTGTTCATGGAAAGGTTTCATTGGATAATTTTAAGGTATTAGAATATTCTACACCTAATAGCCATACAAACCCACCTTTCTTCTTTGGTTACCTCTGCTAATCTTTCCAAATACTTAAAATAGTATGATGTTATCAGTGGAGGTATTGCCTTAGACAAGGTGTTGGGGTCCTAATCAAGAAGTACCTCACATCTCTCTCTGGCTCAAGTTCAATAAAAAAAGATACCTGGAGTAGAAAACAACCAATTGAGGCCCTTAAAGTCAAAAATTCCTTCTCTATTTTGGAAATACTTCAAAAGTTCTCTTGGACACCTCAAAATAAGTCAAAAGTTTCCATATTCAAAGATTCTCTTGGACACCTCATTTTGGAAATACTTGAGGTCATCAGACTCTTTCCAAAGGCTATCAATGAAGATATCAATGCTTCCTTTGATGCAAAGATATCGGAAGTCGTTCTTGAAGAAACCATATTTTCCATGAATTGGGGAAAAATCCCTCGCCTAGATGGTTATCGTGAGTTGGTGGTTTGATAATCTAACTAGAGTGATAATGTATAAAGAGATCAGAATTCTACTTTCTTAGTGCTTATCGCCAATAAAATAGAAGCAGTATCCTTTTAGGACTTCCATCCTATCTATTATTGCAATGTAGTATACAAATTGATTTCCAAAATGTTGGCAAAAAGGATTATACCTATTCTCACTGAAATCATCTCCTAGTAGGATTTTGTCTTCCTCTTTAAGAGGAAAATTCATGACATAGTAGCATGTGCAGAATAATATTCCCATTCTATACACACGTCTAAGATCCCTTCTCTTTTTCTCAAAAGGGACTTGTGCAAGGATTAATAAATATTAAGTTGGACTTTCCTAAGACCATTGTTAATCTAATTTAGTATGAACCTTGATATTGTCAACTAGATTCTTGGATGTGTCCAATCCACTTACTTTGCAGTCTTGATCAATGGATCCCCCTCAGAAACAATTGAAGCCTCTCAGGGGCTCGGGAAGGTATTCCCCTTATCCCATTTATTCTTTATTATGATTTCAAAAGTTATCAGTAAAGTAATGTGTCATGCAAAGAGACAAGGAGAACTAAAATGCCTCATGATTTCCTCTACCGAAGTTTTCTCACATCTTATTTTGTTGATGATGTCCTCCTATTTGGTGCAGGTTTGATGTGAGAATTTGAGTCTCTCATAAACATTTTGGAGCTCTTTTGTTGGGCCACCGGAATGGAAATTAACTGGAAAATATTCTATATTCATTATTCTTTCCTCCAGGAGGATCTAACTCCCCTTTTGGAAGGCTCTCTTCCTTTACCTAGGAAACATATAAATGAAGTTTTACAATATTTAGGATTTATTTTAAATCTAAATGCCTATGGTTTTGATGACTAGTTGTGGCTCTAAAATAAAATTAAAGCTCAAGATAATTTGTTGTGGGTAAACATGTGGCTTTCTAGAGGGGGAGGGTTGATTCTTCTCAAATAATTTCTTCAGAGTATCCTTGTGTATTGGACCTCCATTGCTCTAGGCACTAAAAGAATTCTAACAAAAAATCACAAAAGAGGATTTAAATTCTTATGGTGAAGCAGTCCTACTTCATAAGGTATACCTATTGTGAAATGGACAAAGCTATCCAAGTTGAAGAAACTGGGGGACAAAAAATATCTACTTTTAAAATTAGGCTTTGGAAAGAAAAATCCTTTGGAGTGTTGCTGAAATACTTACTCCCACACCTAGGTATGATGTTATCTAGTCATTTCCTCATTGTAAATCAAGTTGGTATCTGACAAAATAGAATGAACCATTAGAATATTCAAATCAAATAAAAATAGCAGAAGCAATAATGGAAACCAAAATCTCAACAACAATACATAGAGATATTATGCCCATCAATTGAGATTATCATTCAAAAAAATTCAAATCTTACAAGGGATCCCTTACTAAGAAAATGACCCAATTAGAAAAAAGACTAAGTACATGAAAACCTATCAGGATTATATGTTGTTGAAACTATTGTACAATCTTGTATGGCTACAATGCGACTTCTATGCTCATACCTCCACTAATTGTGAAACCTGTAACATAATACTCATGCTATCCATGTGACTTGTACGCTGAAACTTACGATAAATTCACCACCTATACAAAAATACCTTCACCATCCGTCATTATCCTTCTGTTGCATGCTTTCTCTCTTTCTTGTTTTGGTCGAGATCTCCAGATGGAATTCCCTCACCTCTCCAAGATCTCCTTGACTCACGGTCCTTCATTATCAAACTCTCTCCATGTCTAATCAATCTCATTCAATCACTATATCAAGTGTCTTCTCTTTCACCCTAGCCTTTCTTTTATAAGATTGAGTTATGAACTAACCCTAATCTCCAAAGGGATTGACTAGTGAGAGTATTTACCTCTAACCTCACTTGAGATGAATGGCTAATATTTAGATCAATAATGTTAATTAAAGAATTTTTTTAAATCAACTTAACTAATTAATAAAATCACTTTAATAATTTTGTTACTTAAAGTAAAGTTTCAAGGTAGAAGGATTTGGATGACTACCACATGTCTAGACACTTAGACCTTTCTCGAAATACATGTTCGATGAGAAAATCGTCAAAACTCTCTATTAGTGGGGAAGATATTATACACCACTCCAAGTTTTTCTCTCAAGAGCACAAACTTCCCTTTAACCAAGGGTTTGGTCAAAATATCTGCAACCTACTCATCAATGGAAATATACTGAAGCATTAGTGCTCCATTATGGATCTTATCTTGGATGATGTGATATATGATATCAATATGCTTCAACCTATCACGGAATACTAGATTCTCATAGACTTTGATTCAACTCTTATTATTATAGTATATCACCGCGAGATCCAACTCATGACCAAATAAACTTGTAAGAAATTTGTAAATCCAAATGGCTTCATATATATCCATGCTTGTTTTATACTCTACCTCTATTGAACTAAGTTATACAAAATTTTCCTTCTTATTGAACCATATAATCACCTCTAATCCCAAGCTGAAGAAATACCCCAAGGTGCTCTTTTTTTCTACTACATTCCCTTCCCAATCTATCTCTATATATCCCCACAACTCCACACCATCACCTATGATACACCTCAATCCATACTGCATTGTATCTCTCAAGTACCTAAGCACATGCCTCATTTCTATATAAAGCTCCTTCCTTGGCTCCACCATGAATTGACTCAAGGTGTTCACAAAAAAACATATATATATCCTTGTGTTGACCAAATACATGAAGGACCCTATCAACTACCTTTATATGCTCAGATCCACTAACTCTGAATCTGAAGTGATAACCTTTTTCAAATTGGTAACCATAGTTGTAGCCATCGATTTATAGTCCCCCATCCTAAAATCTCCTCAATATCTCCACTGCATACTTCCCTTGACCAAAGAATATCTCTCCCGGTACCTACCATTCTCTAACCTCAAGAAATAATGCATCAAGCTAATGTCCTCTATCTTGAAATTAGTAGATAAAATTTATTTTCACCCTACAATAAGCTCCTTTGCTCTTGTGAGAAAAAAATCATCCACGAACCATGAGTTGATCCAGCCCAATAAGTATGAGGTATAGGTTAGGATCGACCTCACTCTTTGTAATTCCCATACTCTACACATAGCTATCAATCCTATAATACCATTAACTAGGTTCTTATTTGCGTCTATACAAGGATTTCTTAAGCCTACACACATGAGATTCCCTCCCATGTACCTCAAATCCCTAAGGTTTCTTTATATAAAATTTTTCCCCAACAATATCATTTCGGAAAGATATTTTTACATAAATATAATGAATCCTCCACCTCATAACTAAAGAAATAGAAATAACAACTCGAATATAAACATACCTAGTGAATGGAGAAAATTTCTTCGCGTAGTGCGCTCCCTCATTCTAGGATAACTCTCTCACCATATACCTCTTTTAACTTCTCGATGCTACTATTTGCAACATGTTTGATCTTTTAGAGCCTCCTGGAAATCACAATTTACTTCCCCTCTAGTCTCGACACTATATCCCAAGCATCATACCTCATAATAGAAGTGTTATTCTCTACCATGGCATCTTCTCCCACTAAACCTGTTGATCAGTTTCTTTCTCAAAACTTGAAGGATCCGAAATAATGATATTACTTGTAAGAGCCATATAGCTTGAAAACTTTCTTAGAGGCCTTTTCTCTCTGACTGCACTCCTAGAAGAATCACCAACATCCCTTAATTTATATAATATCTACATGGGCCTCTTGACATAACTGAAAGGGGATAAATCAACCTCTCCACACAAGGTCTGAGTTGCTATATTCTACTCATCCTTCAAAGCCTATTGCCCCTCCTCCTTTGTCACTACTAAAGACTTTTGAGATCTCCTAGATACCAAGTTCCCCTTGAACTTGACATTTACTCTCATAAATGTATTCCTCTACGTTGGTATGAAGATACTGTAATCATTTGACGTGTCGTTGTACCCCAAAAGTATACCCTTTTGTCCTAAAGTATCCAACTTCATCCTCTTCTCCACAATAATGTAGATGTATACTAGATAACAAAATATCCTTGAATGTCTTATCTCTAGCTTCACTCATGACAATTCCTCCTCCAAAGTATTGTCCCCCAATATCCTATGAGGACTCTTGTTCTGCACATATAATGTCGTGTTACATGCCTCTTTCCAATTAAACATAGGAAAATCTTGCTCATGTATCATATCCCTAGAAAAACTTATGATGCATCGATTCTTTCTCTTTGCAACCCCATTTTGTTTAGGGTAATCTTAAAGCGTCATCTTTATACTTGCCTCCTTGCATAAATCCTTGAAGGCATTAGAGGTGTAGTCTCCCCCATTATCTAACCTCAATAGATTGATCTTATTTCTCGTCTAGTTCTCCACCTAAGCTCTACACTCCTGAAACTAACTGAAGACATCATAGTTTATATTCATAGAGAAGATCTAGGTTTTCTTGGAAGAGTAATCAATAAACACCAGATAATATGATGCTCCATGCATTAATGTTACTGACTTCAACCCTCTGTCCCTCCCTCCCTCTATGTACCTCTCACTCTTTCCCCTCCCCCACTCTTCCTGAATTGAAGACATCATAGTTTATATTCATAGAGAAGATCTAGGTTTTCTTGGTAGCAATCAATAAACACCAGATAATATGATGCTCCATGCATTAATGTTACTGACTTCAACTGGCCTCCTCCCTCTATGTGTTTCACTCTTTTCCTCTCCCCACTCTTTTCCTTGATATCTCCAATTCTCTCCATATCCCTCCCTCTATTCCTCTCCCTCACACCCCCTAGCTCCTAGGTATGACTCCTCTCCTGCTCACACTTGATGCCTCTTTAATATGTCCTCTCTCCCCACATTCTCCTCTCCCCTATCTCAGACACCTCATCTCTCTCTTCCACCACATTACACCCCCCATACTTCTCTCTGTCTCCACATTACACCCTTCCATCTCCCCACTCTCTTCCCCTCTTGTCTCACATGATCTCTCCTTCCCCTCCCCCATTTATATTTCTCTTTTATCCCCCTGCCTCCCATTCCCATTGTCTCCCTCACTCTAAACCTTTTCCCATCTCTCTCTCTCTCTCTCTCTCTCTCTCTCTCTCTCTTCTCAGACACTGCCGGGGCCGTCTCCTCTACTCCTCTTTATATCTTCCTCCTATCCCTCTCTTGTTATTAATATTAGAAGTTGCGAGGTATTTAGCCCCCACGTAACTGACTTAGAATAGAAGACTCTTGGGAAGTAAGAATAAACCCTATTGAGTTGGATAATAACTCTAGAAACCTTGTCGTCTCAAGAATATAGTTTATATTAGGCTATTAACCTCTAAGAGAAGAAGTGAGCCAAAAATAATAATAATATAAAATGTAACACTACCCATGGAGTAGTCGGCCTCAATAGAACTGCACCTAAAGATAAATATAGGATCACCTGGCTCTTCATTTGCCACATTCCTAATTGTACTCTATATTTGGTGTACCCTAGTCAGTAGCTGGTTCAGTAGGTTTGTGGAAGATGGTGCACCAGCTAAACAACAAGTTCTCACTCTTGGTTTGAATATCTTTGTTATGGTTTGGATTATCTGATCAGCTTTTTTGATGCTCTATCCTTGGGGCTGATGTGCTACTCTTTGTTTGGCTATCTAGCCTAATGTTTTCTTCCAGAGTGATTCTCAATCAAGGTTAAGTTGCTCAGAGGGAGGCTTCAGCCTATGGTTTGGTGACAAAGGTATCGTCAATGGTAAAATGAAGTACACTATATTTCTTTTTATCAACAAGTTATGGTCCCACACCCTTCGGCCAGCCTATAAAATGTTAGAAGGAAACATGTCCATGGATATTGAGCTTGTTGAGGAACTGTCATTAGGGTTACTAGCAGAGGCCTAAAAGCACTCAGCCTAGGGGTTACTAATATAGTGAAGTTGCGTAAACCCTAATCTTTTTGTTGAGGAACCTTAAGTGATGAGATTGACCTATCTTTAGATAGATCAGCGCGCCCTAGCCCACCGCATCTCCTAGTACACCTGTAAGGCCAAGACGGAAGTTTGGATTTTGTCAAATATAGGTTTGACCGTCAAGCAAGCCATGATAGAATTCTATGAAGTCTCGGGAGAACAAGCTTGCAGGAGCTCCTCAATGCCGAGTATTAGAAGACAAGAATTGACCCCATCCTTGCCAAGAAAAAAGTGATGGATATAGGAAGGAAAGATTGTGAAGCTTCAGAGTTAAGGGGAGGTGAAGAGAAGGAACCTTAGAGCTTTAAAATTATGGAGAAGTTCAAAGATGTTGACATCACCGCCATGAGTATCATAGTAAATCAATAAATCCCACTTGATACCCCAGCATCTCCCATCTTGACTCATCAAAAGATGTAATGATGCCCCAATAAATCTCTTCACCAAAACATTGGACAAGTTATGAGTCCTAAGAATGAGTTCTTGACATGGAAGATGAATGATGACTTATAGGATAACATCACACTTTGTAAGGATCTCCCAGCTAAGAGATTAACTACAAGCAGTTAGAGGAGGACTACTCCTCAAAAAGAAATTGGTGAACATAGTACTCAATGGTCTTCCTAAGACATGGATGCATTGCCGCAAGCATGAACACAAGGAAGGAGTACCCGAATGAAGAACTTTGACTTGTTGTGCTCAAGAAGAATCAAGGATCGAAAAGAGAAACCTCAAAGGAAGTACAATGATGATCAAGCCTTTCACAACAAGATTCAATAACTTTAGGGACAAAAGAAAGTTTTATTCAAGAAGGAATCCAAAACAAACAAAAGATATTGAATACAAGGTTTCCAACTGCCAAAAGTACGATCACTACGTAAAATCAGTTGTCCCCGAGATAGCAGTGAAGGATAAACATGAAGCATCGATTGTTGAAGAAAAGGAACCCGCAAAGAATACTAAGCATGATGGAAGAGACTCTTCACTAAAAGGTAACAACACTTTTCTCATTCCTTATACATATCTTGTTTACATCGCCTTCAAGATGATATCCTCGATATCTATCTCTTTGAAGATACGTGTTCCAAGAAGAACTATACCTAAGGAAAGAACACAAGACAAGGATGAATATCATTAGATAATATATATGAAAGGATGAAATACAAATCATGCGGAAAACATTACAAGATAAAGAATCAATCTTGAAAGACTTGGAAAAAGCAAAGACAAAAGAAGTCAACAATCGAGAGTTGAACCGAAAAGACTCGTGACATCCTATAGAAGACAACAATATGGAAGAGTGGACTTTGTTAGACAAGAGAGCCACTATATATTGTAGAAGACAATATATCTAAGACGAAGCATGGACTCAGCCGGATGAAGGGAGCAAATTATATGGATCACTATGATGAAGCTAGGATTAGGAGGAGCTAATCCTATGACTCCATTGAAGATGAAGAAATGTATATATCCATGGTAGCGCTTAGATGCATACGGTTCATCTCACCACGTAACAAGACCTTTTTGAAGAAAAGACTTAAAGTATTTATGGCTGTCCATCAAGATCCAGGAACCGATGATGAAGGTAAGAAGTGGAACTTCTAGGGCGAATCTATAGAAATCCATGGACCTACGAGCTAAAGAAAAACATGAAGATTCAAGAAAGAAGAATCAACAACCAGTCATTCTATCAAGAATCACAAGATTACCAACCCGACATGAACCTACCAAAGCAATCGCTGCAAGAACCCAGTGTCGTGGATGAAGAACATTGTATGAAAGAATTATGAATGAAAGTATTATGAGATCCAAAACCAGAGATTCTCCCAGATGAATGGAGAAGATTTACATGATTCTTGTTCCAAAGCATTAACGCAATTATCACTACATGAGTCATTATATCATTCAAGAACATCCATGAGTTGGAATTCTACATCAAATAAATGAAAATAATGTTCTCCATAAGAAATTGAGTAAAGAACGCACGCAGAGCAATCCCAAGACTTTGAGACATACCAAAAAGAGACTCGTGATGACGATAAGAAGAAGACAACTTGGTGAGAACCTCCAATGCACAGCAGGAGCTATAAGAAGATTTCCTATAACATTAAGATGACTACTCAAAAGATCAAATCTCGTGATACAAGAAGTACCACATGGATATGCTCCAGTCCTCCAACTATGATATACCTATTGTTCGGGGATCTACATGAAGCCTTCATGATTCCGGACTAAAGTACAAGAATTACATTATCCATAATTGTCCCAAAGAAGAAAGTGATTCTCCAATACACATCTCCAAAAATGAGCAGATAAACAAACATTCTGGTAAAGCCTCTATTCAAGTATGAAAGAACTTGCATACTCATGCTAGAGCTTGTGGAACTAACCTCTTTAGTCGGAAGGGGAAGACTCTCCAAACTAGAAGAAGGTATGCAAACATTTATTTTGTAATTGAAATAACTCTAGTTAGAGGGAGCATTGAAAATATTATGTATCTTTGTAATTGAAAAATAGTCCGATAATGCATGCTTTCCCATTCTAGTGGATTGAGTTTTCTGACGGACAGTGACTTCCATTGTAGTTAACATGGGAGGCAGGGGACTAATTGTTCATGTATCATAGACAACAACTTCCCATTATGGGGAGTGGTCTAGGACAATCATTCTCTTGGAAGTCACTCTGAGTATTGGTAAAGTAGAATGGTCCGCCTCACAAAGCCATTTTTTTGAAGTTCACAGCTGTGAGAAGTTTCAAAGAATCGCCTGTTTTGGAGGTTGATGCAAGAAACATTCATCGAAAATATACATTTTCCGTTACACCTTAGGTCAGAGGAAATGGTCTCGGTGGGAATGGTCTCGGACATGATTCGGAGGGCGCACTCATTCTCTTTAGGTTACATTTTGTTTAGTGTCTGAGGAATGACCCAGGTGGGGAGTAGTTTAGGCTCAAAAATTAGGGATAGTTACTCAAGGGTAGACTCATTCTCTCCGTGTTACACTTTGTTTAGTGGCTCCAAGAATGGCCTAAGGTGGGGAATAGTCTAGATAGTCATTCCTTAGAGAAGACTCATTCCCTCCAGGTTACACATTTTTCAAAGGTCTAGGAATGGCCCAGGTAAGGAATGGTCCAAACATTGAGGGAAGACTCATTCTCTCTGTGTTACACTTTGTTTAGTGTCGAGAAAATGGCCCGTGAGGAGAAATGATCCAAGCTCAGAAATCGTAAATAATCCTTCTTCCATGGTTGAGAAGAATGTATGATAGCCCATTGTTGATATTCTATATTGAGGGCGTACATTCTTTCAGACCTCACAGAAATGAGCAAAACATTGGCCCATATGATTTATTGTTGATATTCTATAATCGAAGCGTGGCATTCTTTAGATCTCACGCATGGATGAGATTGATCCTAAATAAGCTTTTTATCATAACATTGTTTCTATGCATGATACTCTCAGATGTTTGTTATAAAGAATAAATGACAATGGATGGGATAGCGGTGAATTTGTTTCTAACGTTAGAATCTATAATGCTGTTGATCAAGTACTATGTATTACTTGATGTGCAGAACTAATTGATTGTAGTTGTGTACTACTAAGGAAAGACACAAAGTTATCTAAAAATATGACTTATGACTCTGATAAACGCCTTTGATTAAATAAATTCTGTATGAAATGTTATGTGTTTAATGCAACAGATCAATTTGGTAACACATATAAAGGATTACTTATGTAAAAAGACATTAGACAAAGCATCATAAATCATTGAACATCAGCCATAAACACAACAACTTGATAAAGGAGTTCACCCCACCGCTTACATCTCCTGTCCAGCCTCCAAATGGATCTTTATATTAAATTGCTCAAAGTGCTTAAAACAAGTCTTACAAGGCTCAAATCAACAAAATGACTACTCCAATTGCTCTGCAGTGTCCCAAAACCCCAATGAGCTTTGACGGCACTTTGAAACGGCTCTAAAATGAAGATAGCCTTCCTGAAGTCTCCTTCTTGTTGTCTCTCGGTTCTAATAATCAGACTTTGCACACATGAACCTCGAACATTTCAAATGCATTATTATAATCTCGGCACCCGCTATAATCACAATAATCTGGTAACTGTAGGGATCGTTAGGCTTCCAAATTTCCAACCGCCAGGGTCTCGTGCATATGCACCATGTGACCATTAGATCATCGCGAAGTTGTCGCTTGACCATTTTTCAACCGGTAATGGATAACTTCCGCGCTAGTTACAACCGCTACAAGAACACAAATACAACATAACATACCCGCATGGTTAATACATATTACATATAACAATGTTATATGTTTTATATAACATTGCAATATACAATGTATACGTTTCACCGACAACAATATACAATGATATGTATAATAATCAATGGATGTTAACTTATCAGTCGGGCCCCACCCCTTTCTCCATATCAAAACAACCCATACATATAACTATTAAAGTTTTGACATATGAAACAAGTAATAAGGGTCGGCCCCATTGGCTATCGTAGTGTTGTTAAGTCGTTGCATAGAGAGGAGGTCCCGTCAGAACTCCACACTTCCAAATTATTTTATACAATCAACCAACCATATAAACCAATAGGATAATGACATCTAAGTAATAAAAAAGGATTTGGGCCACTGTTCAAATTCTATTCGCTACACGACATCGCGGTCCACACCGATTTCATTCAATAATATCCAACTAGTAATCGCCATCGCCACCTCTAAGTCAGTAAAGGTACTGCCTCTCCATCGGTCAGTATCGGACTACTTTACACAAGACCTAACTTTGACCTTTTGACTCATAGTAAAATTGCCGCATATCTCCTCCATAATGGACTCCATTCAAGAAAAATAAATATAATGTATTTAATCAGGAACAGACGAATGCAATGGCAATCGTTGCCTCAACCAGAGTACTGGTACTGAGCAAATTTGATCCCCCTGATCATTCTTCCCCATTAGAAGCTTTTGGACCACTAAAAGACTATCTCGCCTATGAGAAGATGAGGGTAGAGTTCCCTCACCCTTCCAACCTCAATCCACTTCTAAGTCTTGCTTGGATTCATTCCTTTAAGACCAACTCAAATATACTACACATTTCCTCAAGTCCTCATCCTTCGGCTAAGTATGGTGTCTTCCCGCAGCTCATAGAGACTTGAGAAAATCATCATAGAAGGAATTCGACATGCTCCTTGATCATCGATCAACCTGAGGCTCATATTAACTTAAATTCTCAACATTCATTAACCCATACATCAAGATATATGGAGGCAACGAAATGAAAAATGCATTGTTACTAATCTTGTCGATAATTTTGAAGTGACCATATCGAATTGGTTTCAACTTTTACCTTCTCCTTAGTTCTCCTCATTGATGTAAAGCCATACTACCAAGTTCAAACCGTGATCAACATGATGCTCATTTCTATGTCTCGCTTTGTACTTTGCCTTTACTCTTTTCTCCAATCGGCTCTCCCCACCAATTCCGAGCTAGAACGACCTAACTGCTCAATGAACTCTCTCGCCCTCGATCAATATCATAATCGCCTACCAATAGCAATATCTTTCCCCAAAGATAAAATATCTATAGTGACTTGGGTAGCCAAACAAGTCTCTAATGGCTTAATATCTGAGTCAAGAGCGTTGAATTGATTGTAACGATGCCTAACATAGTGTAAAATGCCATCCCAAAGCTTAGGATGCTTGTTGTAATATGCACGAAGAAGATGTACCATCAGACGATTCACCACCTCCGTTCCAATTCATCCGTCTGGGATGAAAGTTGTGCTCTTTCTTTAGCTTGTGTCCATGAGTGCTCATAAGCTTGACCAAAAACTTCCAATGAATCGAGAATACCGATCAGAAAATGATGGACTTAGTAACTAAAATGCACCCAAATGCACGAAAGAACAAATGTTTTCCGCTGCGGACCTCGCTTAGTACAAGGCATCAAATACACATCTTGCTAAAACGGACAACTACAACATAAAGATAATCATGACTCTTCGAATATAGGCCAACAACTAATAAAAATCCATGGAAATATTTCTCTCATGGTCGGTAGCGAACTGGAAGTGGAGTATACAAACCTGACTTTATATTATTTTGGTTTATCGTAGGATATAAATCTAACATCCTCAACATATTACAACACTTTCATTCATCTTTGGCAAGTAAATGTACCCTGTAAATGGCACTGCCTTGCCAAGGCTAACACCAAAATGACTCAGCCATTGAAGAATGTGCTTCTTCTTATGATGTTGATTCTTTCAACCTGTGGAATACACAAACTTGCCAATATTATACAAGAGATTATTATGCAATGATAATCCAATTCTTCAACATGGTTAGAGTGGCACAAAGCCTCATACACTTCCTTAAAGTCAAAGATCTAAAGTATACTCCTATTATAATCTCATGCATTATAGGTGACTCTGCTTAAGAATAACTGGCACTAACAATAGGTCTGACAAAGATATTTCCGCTACTTTGTTAAGAACACCTTTTTTATAGTTCTAATAACCAAATGAAATTGAAGAAATCCATCCACCGAAATAGTTTCTAGCTTGTCGGAAGCTTTGACTGTAATCGAATATTGCAAAGGTTGATGATCTCGTGTGTGTATTATGGTTTCATTTTACCCAACAAGTAATGTTTCAATTTCTTAACAACTTCCGAACTAATGTGACATAACTCTTATCATGTTGGATATTAATCACAACACTATTAAAACATCTCTCGAATAGCACTATTTTACCATATCAAGCAACATCAAGCCCCATTGCATAATGACTTAGATCCTATTTTGAATTTTGTTGACGTAAATTAGAAGTGCAAGAACTGCCAGAATCGATCTTTTCTTTTCAAAGTACTTCAAATGCTCACACTCTCCCTATTGAAAACCCTCGCTGATTAATTTGTCAAAGCATGTAGAGGAGCTTTAATGGATCTAAAAGTTACGAGCAACTCAGCTAATATTGGCTGCTCCTAAAAATCCCTATTCTTCGGCTACATTAGAGTTGGGTCTGGACCATTCCAAATTTACTTTAACTTTTGATGGATCACTTTTTAACTCACCACCACCAACAATATAACCTAAGTAAATAACTTGTTTGTCCAAATGTGAATTTGGATAACTTCAAAAATAATTGTTCCTTCCAAGAAAACATCCAAAACTTTCTTTCACATGTTCAATATGCTCTTCAATGCAGATTTATTGAAAATCAAATATCATCTAAGTAGACAATTACAAAATCATCCAAAAATGGTCTTAAGACATCATCTTCCATCGTATGCATAAAGTGCGTGTGCATTTCGTAAAAGTCCGAAGGTTTACCATCCATTCAAACAAACCCCGCTTAGTCTTAAATGTTGTTTTTCCAAGTATCGCCTTCAAATAATCTTTAATCAGATGATAACCAATTCTTTAAGTCTAACTTAGGAAATATTTTTCATCTTTAAGTTGATCTAATAAATCATCAATACGTGGAAGAGGATAACGACATTTTTAATTGTTATCTTGTTTATTCCAATCAACACATATTCGCCATGTTCCATCCTTCGTTGGAACCAAAACAATCAGAGAACCACATATTAAGAACTTGGTACAATTACCCTTTGTCTAACAACTCCTGAATTTGTTTTTAATTTCAGTATTTTCCATTACCCACATTCTATACATACTAATATTAGGAAGTGGACAACCTTTGCTTGTAACTTATTTCACAGTATTCCTCTTTCTGAGGCAACTTTGGTTCTTTAAACATGTCGTCATTCTGGTTAACAATTTCAAACAAACTTGATTTTAACTTAGAATCACAACCATAAAATGCTTCATTCTCTACATCATTCTTAGGTTTGATCATTAAGAGAACAAATTTTGCTTGCATTGACTAATCTCTTCATTTGCCTCGCATTAATTATCGACAAGTTCATTTTCTTAGTGTGAGCTCAATAACATACTCAAAATTATCCTTAAACAAATGATACTTGCCTCCCTCAATGATAGAATATAAAGCTCTATCATACAGATAAGGACTTCCTAAAACAATGCCACATATATCCAACGGTATCACATCCAACTCCACTTCATCAACAAAATTTGCAGTTATAGCAAACCTAAGTTTACAATTTCCTCGTTACTTGTAACTTTGCATTATCACATATCCAACCAAGAGGGTAAGTTTTAGGATGTGGAGTTTACTTCAACTTAAGTTTCTTAACTGTTTCTTCTGAAATAAGATTAGCCTGCGACTAATCAAACAATGTATCAATCTTTGCATGTTTTGAAATGACCCTTATCTGAAAAAGTTCAATTCCTTGCTTTTCCTGAGTTATATTGACATTTGTATTATCTGAAGAGCTAGTACTTGCAACAAAATTATTACCTTGGCAATCCATCGCTGTGACCTTTGTCTCAAATACGAATCGAATCCAAATCTGTACAACAGCTGTAAACTGCCTTTCATTTCTCGCTTCTGCATTGTTATGTAAATCTTCTTTGGGTTTATGTCAGATGAAGTTTTCCAAATGTTGTTCTTCATCATGGTCTTCCTTTGAACAGTGTTTACATATGAACTTTTCACCTTCCTTCTTCACAGCCATGATTTTCTCAGCCATGACCTTTGAATTTCTTCTTCACTTTGTCTCAATACCTTCTTTGAAAACCTTCATATATCTTATTTCCCTGCTTCCAAATGAGTACTCTATTAATATTACATACTTCATTCAGATTCGTAGTTAAACATTAGAATAGTATGCCTCAAATAACTATGCAAAGCACCTATATATTTTAGCAATGTTTCCTGTGAAGACAGATCAACTCCTAACACCAAAGCACTTCTCTAAACTCTTGAGTAAAACTCCAACATTCTCATTCCTTTCGCTTGTTTAAAATTCTGGCCATTCCATTGTTGCCTTTTGTTTATAAGCTTTAAAGGATAAAATTGTTTCTTTTTTGCAATTATGAAGTCATTCCAAGAGCAAAATTCTTTTCCATTCTTTTAATTTCTTTCTTGTGTCTTAGATTCCCACCAAATCCCAATGCCGAACCATCTAATCTTAAAGAAGATAACCGAATTTTTGTTTCATCATCTCAGATCTTTTGTATTCTAGAATAACTTCAATTTGCCTTTATCCAATTATCTAGCTTTTCACTGCTAACTTCTCCATTATAAAACTCGGGTAACCAAATTTTATACTGCTTTTAAAAGAAGGAATTTATTAAGGAGTTTACCGTGCCCTTCGAAGAAATGGAACTTGAAGAAGAAGAAGATGAGGATGATGGAGGAGGAGAGGGTATGAGAAGCACCATTCCTCTCCATCTCTGCCTGGATTCTTGTCACCACCGTCTTCATTATGCATTGAAGGATTAGAGCCTTCACCGTGCGACATTATACACTGCTCCAACAAAATCTTCATCATGTTTCTCAACTCAATGATTCTCGCCTCAGATCTTCATCTTCATCCCGAACACGCTCATGATCATCTTCATGTACAGAACACCAGGAATGTATCTCTCGCAACTGCTTATGAACTAACCCGCTCTCCTCGTCGGAATAGAACTTGGTTCGCTGACCTTCTTCAGCAGTGAGTTTCAACCTTGTGAGCATCACCAATCAAAACTTGCAAACAATATCAAGTCTCAAAACCTTTCGATACCAACTTGATCTAAAAATATGACTAAGACTTGATAAACTTGATTAAATAAATTTTGTATGAAATGTTATGTGTTTAATGCAACGATCAATTTGCAACACATATTAAAGGATTACTGATGTAGAAATAAGCATAGACAAGATCATAAATCATTGAACATAAGACATAAACACAAAGAACTTGATAAAGGAGTTCACCCCAAGCATCTCCCGGTCCAACCTCCAAATGGATCTTTTATATTAAATTTCCCAAAGTGCTCAAAACAATGTCTTACAGTGCTCAAATCAACGAAATGACTGCTCCAATGGTTTTGCAACGCGCCAAAACCCCCGTTTAGGCTCGACGCAGACTCAAACGGTCAAAATGAAGAAGATAGCCTTCCTTGAAGTCTCCCCCCTTCTTTGCTATCTCTCGGGTTCTACAATCTGCACCTTTGCACACATGAACCCGGAACACGCTCCAAACGCGCGTATAAACCCAGCACCGGGCTAACCAGCCATCGTAGGAGAAAACTATAGGATTTAGGGCGCTTCAGCCCCAAACCGCACGCCTCGCATATTAAGGCGTACCATGTGACCAAGTACAGGATCATGCAGTTGTCGCTTTGACCGTTTTTCAACCAGAATGGATTTAACTTCCCGCGCAAGTTATAACCGCGCGCTAGCACAAAGTGTTAACACAACATAACATACCCGTGCATGGTTAATACATAGCCCATATAAATGTTATATGTGTTTTTAAAAGATTGTGTAATATATATATTGCAATGTATACACGCCCGCCGACAACAATATACAATGGATATGTGTATAATAATCAATGGATACAATGGGTCGGGGCTGGGCCCCAACCCACCCCTTTCTCCATATCAAACAACCCATACATATAACTATTAAAGTTTTGACATATGAAACAAGTAATAAGGGTCGGCCCCATTGGCTATCTGAGTGTTGTTAAGTCATTGCATAGAGAGGAGGTCCTCGGGTCGAACCCGCATTTCCAAATTATTTTATAGCACCAACCAACCCTTAAACCAACAGGATAATGACACGTGGCACTAATGGTTGGGCCACGTGTTCAAATTCTATTCGTTTGCCAAAGACACGTGTCAACACTCCATTGAACAACCATCATCCAATACAAATACACCACATCATCAAACTACCACATCACCATGATGGTACATCCCTCCACATGGCCGTACGGACAGGTACAATCAACACCCAACTTTGACCTTTTTGACTCGTGGTAAAATCGCTGAGCATTCTCCATACTGACTCCATTCACGTAAAATAAATATACCACCGAATTTCCAAGAAAACGAAGACCTAACGCTAATGGCACCTGCTGCCTCAACTGGCACTTTGAAAATGAGTACCTTGATCCCGTGATCAGGTGTTCGGTCCTTGTTCTAATTGACTTGAAGACTATCAGCAGCTTATTGGAGATAATGATCATTCGATGAATAATGAACAGAGATTTTCCGTCTGAAAACAAGCTCAGAAGCTTTTACTCCCTTCAGACACTCTATGGTGAGTGATCATCCAACATCATACCCAACTACTCTCAGATGAAGTATGGTTTTGATGTAGATGATGCAATCATGAGATGGTGATGCTCAAGTGATCTAATCATGAGATAGTCTAGATGACTATATTGGATGCTACGTGGTAAATGGGGTATTTTGTGCTCAAGTCCATTACCTATAAATACCCTCTAGCTAGGAGAGGAGGTGTTAATATTATGGTAGCTTGTGAGGTATTTACCCCACGTGTGAACCCCATGAGAATAGAAGACCTCGAGAAGCAAGAGAAACCCTAATGAGTTGGCTAATAACCCTAGAAACCTTGTCGGTTCAAGAAGATAATTGAGATAGGCTGATAACCTCCAAGAGAAGAGGTCATCCTTAAATAATAATAATATATTGAATAGACACATACCTGTATGGGAGAAGTCAATTCCCAACAAATCAAGTAATCCAAGATAAATAATAGAAGCCGCCTCTTATTTGTCACATCTCGCATCTCCAAATTGGGTAGCTTATGTAATAGAAGTTGTGCTTGGTTCAATGTGTTTGGTGAAGAGTCGGTGTAGTACTTTGCCAACAACAAAAAGTTCCTCACCTTTGTCTTGAATATCTCTTGGTTAAGCAGTTTGGAATATCTGATCAACTTTTGTGATGCACTATCCTTGGGGACTGATGTGTTACCTTTGTTTGGCTATCTAGCCTAGGTTTGCTTCCTCGGGAGGAATTCCTCAAGGTTGCTATGCTCAAGGGAGGCTTCATCCCATGTTAGTGATGAAGGTAATACTAATGGTAAAATGAGCAAACCATCTTCTTTATTCTAACATCTCTCTTCCCTCTCAGACCTCTCTCTCTCTCTCTCTCTCTCTCTCTCTCTCTCTCCTCCACTTTCTCTCTCTCTCTCTCTCTCTCTCTCTCTCAAGCTCTCCCACCCTCTATCTCTATATCTCTTCTCCCCCACCCCTCTCTCTCTCTCTCTCTCTCTCTCTCTCTCTCTTCTCTCTCTCTCTCTCTTCTTTTCTCCGATCTCTCTGCCTCTTTCACTCATCTCTCACCATGCCTTCTCCTCTCTCCATGCCTCTACCTCTCACCTTTCTCAAGATCTCTCTCCATCCCTATCTTCTCTCCCTCCTCACTCTCACTCTTCCCTCTCTCTTTCTTCTCTCTCCCTTCACTCTTCCTCCCCTGCCTCTCTTAACATCCCTCCATTTATTTATCTTTTTTCTCCCTCTCTTCTCTATAGTACCCTCCCCCACCCCTCCATCCCCTCTTCTCTCCCCTCCCTCCCTATATCTCTCCCTTCCTCCTTTCTTCCCTCCTAGATTTATCCCCCACCTTTCACTCATTCCCCCACCTCTTTTTTATGTGCCCTCTCACCTCCCCTTCTCTCCTTCATTTTTTTCTTCTTCTCCTCCCCCTCGCTTCTCTCTCCTGCTTCTTCCCTCCCTTATCTATTCCTCCCTCCTCTCTCCTCTTCCCTCGCTTTATCTATTCCTCCACTCCCTCTTTCACTCTACGCCGCCACATTCTATCCCCCTTCTCTCTTTCCCCCACTCCATTCTCTCTCCCTCTCTTCATCTCTCTCACAAGAACATCCATTTTCACAGGCTCGTCAATGCATGCTTCTACTAATGAATGCACCTCAAACATGTACATTTTTCAAGAATTCATTGAAGACATATTTTTTAACAACATGCATCTGAGCATGCGTAGGAACAAATCATACATGTTCCTATGTGAAATTATTCATCATACATTTTTCTATATATCACTTTTGCTCAAGAATGAATATAAACATTAGTAATATCAAATTAATATAAAAAAAAATTGATAAAATATTTTAACTCCAAAAATAAAGGGTCCAAGGCTATAAATTTGGCTTAACTAAAGCATTGTGTGAAAATTGAACCCCAAAGAATGACATAAACATTGATGATTCGAGACACTAAGATATATTATTTATTTAAATGTCTAAACAACACTAAAACCAAAAAGGAGGCTTTTGATAATCAAGTAAGTGACATCATGCAATGGAAATTGAACTGACACTGATAGTCAACTAACTGACATTGCAGTGACATCATCCAATGGTATTTGAGCTCACGAGGTTGACCTGACATAATATATTATTAAATTGAATCATTGTGTGGTCCAATTATAGTATGGGTTTTATCATGCAGGATGGAACCTAAATGGTATAGGTTTCAATAGAACCCATTGCAAAAAGCATAATATCATAGAAATGGTCATTCCATTTGAAAAAATAACAAAAACAATATAATGATGTAAAAGGTATTCTACCAAAAAAAAAAGTCTAAATAAGGTGGATGTTTCGAATAATGCAAATTCTGTTCATCAATGCCATTAGAGGGTACGGAATTGGAAATTCCAAGCCTCTCAATGTAGTCCAATTATTAACATAGAGCACTCCAAGTTCAATGGAGAGTTTTATCGAAGACAAACCTCAATTTTCTAAACAAAACAATAATTAAGAGGGATTCTGATCAAAACTATCATATGAAATTGAATTAACTATGGATAAGGAGGAATATCAAAATAGACCAGAAAAAAATAGAATTAAGCAAATATCTACTAAATACACGACTCTAGATCAAATATTTAAAGTAGAGGAAAAATATTATAAAAAACCCTAATCAACACAAATTAAATAAAATAACAATTTATAATTTGAGTATAGGAAAAAAATCTTCTTATAAACACAAATTCTTAGAGAAAAAAATTAAATTAAAAAAATGTTATAAAAAAATCTCTAATCAAAATCAATTAAATAAAATAAAAAATCATAAATCCGAGTCTAGGGAGAACATTTTTTACAAAATATCTTATACTAACACGGCAAATTTAAAAAAAAAAAATTATAAAACGCTTAATTACGTTATCATAAACCATGGCTGAATGGTCCATCAAAATCTTTATTTTTCAGCTATATCAGAAACCATTTGAGGAATGCAAGTTTTTAATAGCTATGTCATTCAATGGAATTCGAACTTGCAACGTTGAGGTTGTATAATTTATTATTAAATTAAATGATGTTCAAACCGCACTCCACTTTTATTCAATGGTGGTCAGGCCCGCATACGTACCTGAAATGGTGGTGTTTGCAAAGAGAAATACGTCATCACCCAACTAAGTTGAACGCTCTTGACCCAATTTAAAGCATAATATTTCCATGCAAAAACACACAGAACATGCGCAAAGGAGGAGCACTCCAATGCAAAGCATACCAAACAAAACTGAGGAGATTCGGATTGAAACAAAACATGGCCTGAAAGGAGAAGCATAGAGCGAACGGAGGAGATTCGGATTCAAGAACTAATTAGCATATGAATGCCTGCCGCTTTTATAAGTCTCTGCTTTGCTGTAAATTTTTCACCCATCATTACCGTTATGGGGAGGGAGCCAGGATGTCAGAAAAATTGAAAAAATTTCACGAAAAATTGCATAAATTTCACCAAAATTTATGCAAGTCTTCCCATCAAAATATTACAACTTGACCTTTCTACTCTAATATAACCAAAAACAAAAATTCAGAGCCCTAACGGTAACCAGTTTGACAGTAATTGACACAGACAATAATTGACACATATTATCACTATAGCATCCATGAGGAAAAACAATAGGTATACGACCCTCCATCCAAGAAAAATAAAAGAGACACCTGTATATGTCAAGTGGTGGGGCTGTAGTGCGACCACGTGTCCATGGAGGTGACGTCGGGTGTCGGGTCCCTCAACAGATCTAGCTCCTCCTCGATCACATCTACCTGCATTGCGTCCTCATGTAGGATTGGTAGCGAGTCCTCCTCCTTGACTAGTGCGACGTTCTCTAAAGTCCCAAGTGTTTGAACTGATGTCAAGACTGGTGGCTCAGCCTCTATTGTGTATGCTTCTCCTGCAAGGTGGTGGTGTACGTCATGTAATGGTGAGAGCAATTATAGGAATTGTGATGCTTTTCCATCCATAATCTCCAGGCGAAATCGTAGATCATCCAAGTCCCAACGTAACTCAAAGACAGGCCTTGCAGCACTGTAAGGCCTGTTTGAAATTCAGATTCAGGGTAGGTGCTAGAGTTGGTGTGGGAGTGAGGTCGCTGATGTGAACCCTGGCTTACTTCAAGGGTGTCACCCTGAGAATGGGCACTGAGTAGCAGGACATGGGGCGATTGGGAGGGCGAGCGGGTCGACGAGTTGGGAGGAGCCAATGGTATTGACTGCGAAGAGGAGGCCAAATCTCAGAGGGGGGCTAGGTTGAATTCGAGAGAGGTCCCCAAGAAATCAAGCCACTCCAACCTATAAGAAAAAGATGATGAGAGGGGCGGGAGGCTGTTGGGATTATGACTCGACTGCGCCAGGGAGGAGGATGAGGAAGGCAATGAGTAGGAGGAACTGTGGGAGGGTGGCAGGGAGTGGAGTGCCAAACGCGACCGACTGGGCTACCATCTCAAGCCTCGTTTGGACTTACCTCTTTGTTTCGACATCTCTGAGATATAGTGATGGCGGAAACATCCAAGAGAGAACGATAACAGGCATAGGAGCCGATGAGTGGAAGTCCGAGCTCTGGAGAAATCAGCCAAAGGAGAATGAGGCATCCAATACATCTGGTGGAATTCATAGTAACCAAGGAGATGGTTTCCTCCATTAAACCAACACACACGTTGATTAAAGGCATAGCAATGGCTACACTGAGATTAATGGCGCCATGTCTCATGCAAAGTCGAACTAATAGCATTAAGGTGGCGGGAGGGGGTGGCACGCGGTTGACGACATGATGGCTCTTTCTGGCTTCTCCTCTAGACATGTGGCTCCCATTATCACCCCATCCTCGGAAAATACATTTTATTATTAAACATTATAAAAAAAATTATATTTTTATTTTTTCAAA
>SNQJ01S0066473.1:4008-17283 GCA_010110895.2 Picea sitchensis
AACCCCCCTATGCGCCCGGCACAACGTAGACACTACTACTCATGCAAATAATATAACACATACCCAACAATGTGTATACCCACTTTTACATCATTTTCCACTACTATAACCTAAGGAACTACTTTTCCTAAAGGTATTTCCATTTCATAAAATAAAAAAAACACTTTTATGACCTTTTTCTCTTGAAATTACTCGAAAAAAAAACATAAAAAATATCAAATAAAAGCCCTAAAATTAATGGTTAAAATTGATACACACAAATAATAATATTTTATTACCACAACCATATCAAAGATAACCACTATTTTTATTATAAATTCATTATGTCACCTCCATTTTCCATATTCCATCCATTGAAAGTAGTGAAATGTTATTGAAATTTCCCCGGATCTTTTGGCCACATTCACCATCACTTTCTGCCACAAAGGAGAGGAGCGAAGCCATACACTTGGGAAACAATAAGTACCCTCCCAAGGAGGACACCAAGGAGACCATTCTCTTCAAGGAGCTTCCGCATAGGTCTTGTATTGTAAAAGCTTTTCATTGGATAATGGAATATTTGTTCATTCTTTCATAGATTTGATGTTTTGGTATATTTATTTTGTTGCATTTTGTTTCTTTCAACATGAATAGAATAGACATGAAGATGAAAATTTCCATCTAATACAATGGTTTCTATTTTAATTACTTTATTATTATCTATGATCTAGATACAACCATTAGATGTGTAGATCCGCTAACCCTTGTTATAAAATTTACACAATTGATTGGCGACTCCACTAGAGATATGATCCATCTCTTGATCCCTGGCTGTAAGGTGTGTGAATAAACCCATTTCCTCTCTTTTTTCATTCCATTTTTTGAGTTTTTAGGAGCACTTTTGTTTCCTGTTACTTTCTGTGCAAAGTTTTGCAGGAACTAGGTGTTAGAAACCACTCATATATGCTTAAGAGACCAGTTCACAGTTTTTATAAAACCCTCAGGTGTCAATGCACTTATTGGGTTCATTAAGTGTGTTGACCAACATAATTATTGGGGCTATTATCTGTGTTGACCAATGTAATTATTGGGGCTATTATCTGTGTTGACCAATGTAGGGACAATGGCGGAATCTGCATTGCCAACACAACTTTCCAAGTGATTTTCTGCAAGGGCTCCCGAAACTTAGTTTTTTAGATGTTAAGGTTTATTTCATCTTTTTAAGTGTTCGTTAGGAACTGTAGGTTTATTTTTGAATTATTTTTCTATAGTCTATCTATTTTATTTAAGAAAAACATTATGATTGTTAAAAAAAAACCCTTAGAGTTTCTAGTACCTTTCCTAGCCATATTTCTTTCGAATTATACTTTCATATTTATATTACAATAGGATTAGAATATGAACCCTAGGTTGTTGGTTAGTCATTGGTCATATATTTTTTCTTAGATCTCAGATAAAGAGAAGCATACACCCTTGACCTAGGAGTTGTCCTAGAGCTAGATTTGTGTAAGAAGCCATTGCCTTCAATTTTCTAGCATTCATTTTTTATTTTCTGTTACAACTACAAATTAGATTTATTTGTTATTTTAAAATGTCATTTATTTCAAAAGTGACAAGTATCTTACTAAAAGAAAATATTTCCCTATAACCCCTATTATTTTACTTACCAATAGAGGCTTTCTTTTTTGAAATTGTTTGCTTGTAAGCCAAAGACTAAAGTAAGTTGTTTTTCATTTGGAAATCTCAATATTAGCAAGAATATTTTTTTTGAAGTTAGAATTCGATAAAAAAAAAAAAAGCTCTTGTTCTTTAGTATTTATCTTAGTTTCTTACTTGCTTATCAATTGAAATGAAATTTACTTTCATTTACAAGAATTTCATTTCAAGTTAGTCATACCACACATGCACATGTTAGCACACCTTAAAGTTTATTCTTGGTTCATGCTACCAAGCTCATAATAATAATTAACCCTCTAATATAGCACACATATAATCCCACTTGGGCATCAAAAGAATATTGTAGTTAGAATAGGACTCTAGGGATAGGCATCCAAATAAATGATCTTAGTCATTTCACATTGGAACATAAAGGTTGACTATTAGGGAACTTTAAAAATCCTTTTAACAAGCACAGTCCCAACCCATTTGGTAATAAGAATGCTATTTTAGAGTGGATAATGTTGAGGTTTAGACCAGATGCATGATTTAGTGATCAGAATTGGATCCTTTCCAAAATTATTTTGTAAAATTGTTATAAAGTTGTAATTGTTGTTTTCATTTTATTTTGTATTTTGGGAAAATGGAAAGTGGAAAGAAACCTTGTGGCGGTTGTCCTTCCAAAGGAAATACATTAAAAGGTGAACTTTGTAGTGAAAAAGTCAATGGGAGAAGAAAGAGGGAAGGACAACAGCAGAAGTTAGAGCTCAAAGAGGGAAGCATTCTTGAGGTTGAGTGAATGAAGAATTTAATGTGACTATTCACTCTAAGTAAAGGAATATTTGAGCCATGGGCTACTGCAATTTTGGTCTTTACAGTGAGTAACAATACATAGATTCTATGTATAGCTCACCCATTTGTAATTTTCTCCTTAGCATAATAAAATTTCTCGTAAAATGTGAAATCTTTGTGTAAATGTTTTGATTTCATGGCCCTTGCAGGTTTACTAAGTTCTTATATGCCTTGTGTGATGGATATTTGGTTATGTTGTTGAGTATTATCACCAAAACTTCCAAATCGTTTCTATGTTTTTGTTAATTTCAAAGTGATGAGATGAGAATGATATTCCTCACCATAGTTTGATTCTAGTTTATGAAATATCCACCCAATACCATTGCAATTTTGTTTAATGTCCATGCCATGTTTATCGTTTTCCAGCTAGGTGAAAGTTTTTAACCAAAAACATAGGGAACAAAGGGATTTCATGGCCCTTTTGGGTTTACTAATTTCTTATATTCCCTATGTGATGGATATTTGGCTATGTTGTTGAGTCTTATCACCACAACTTCCAAATAATTTCTCTATTTTTTTTTTTAATTTCAAAGTGATGAGATGAGAATGATATTCCTTACCATAGTTTGAGTCTGGTTTTTGAAATATCCACCCAATGCCAGTGTAATTTATGTTTAATGTGCATGCCATATTTATCATTTTCCAGTTGGGTGAAATTTTTTAACCAAAAATACATGGATACACCACAAGAATAAATCAGGGTTTCAGTGCACGATGATGGTGTTGGCTTGGGATAAATTCCCCCTTGATGGACATCCCAATCAACCAGGTAGTAAATGCTAGAAATTACCTGGCCATTTTCTCAGAGCTTGGTGTCCTCTTATGTCCACAGTAAATAGACTCTTCATTTATTTTGTGGATTTATTTCATGGTAAGGTTTATGGTTTTTCATGACTTTGAATTAATTACAGAATTGGGTATACACAACGTTCTAATATATTTGGGGCATTGTTCTCTTTTCCCACGGGCCATATGTTGGCTCATATGCCTCTCTCTCTCTCTCTCTCTCTCTCTCTCTCTCTCTCTCTCTCTCTCTCTCTCTCTCTACTGAAGGCCGTTTTTTCTCACCCTAAATGATTTCCTCTACTGGTCAAAGTAATTTGGCTAGGGTTTCCTTGTTGGCCGATCAACTCAATCATTATTTGTTGAGTCAAATCTTATCCATCAATTTTCTTACTTTATGGTTGATTGAATTGCTCCCTGAATTGATTCATTTCTTTCCTGGAAGGATTAAAAAATATAGAGACAAGTGCCAAGCTCATGGGAGGTGGTACACTATTGTACAATGGATCGTGGACTGTACACATGGAATGAAAAAATTTATAGTTAATTGGGGAAATTGTGCTTCTTCCTAGTTGATTCCCCATCTTGGTTTGATTGTAAATGCAACTAGTTGACTTGTTTAATCTTGGGCGACTTGTTCATTAGCTAGTTGATTTACTATCTTGTTTAAGTCCTTACAACCATTTGAACAATTATGAGACAAAAATATGGTTTTTATTCTATAGAAGAATCCATGTTGGTGGGATAGACAGGCCATAGGCCCACTATTTATGGATTAGATGGTATCAGAGCAGGTTTTCTAGAGACCTTGAATAATTTGAAATGGGAAAATCCTTAAATAGGAAGAATCTATAATATTTAAGAGAAATCAACATGAATATCCAAGAAGAAAGTCGGTATTGGAGGAAGTGAGTAGATGAGATTGAGAAAGATCTTGCCAACCGTCGGGACTCCTTCACCACCATGAGGGAAGAATTAGATAGGAGCATAATATAGTTATTGCAGTTGGGGGAGAAATTCATTGAGTTGGATAATTGGTAGGAGAGGTTCACTAAGGTCACTTCTCACCTATTCTAGGACTTGGAAACGAAGGAAGAGGCCTTGAAGAAGCTAGAAGCAATTTTCCAAAAGACCAAGAAATCCCCTTCCATTTCCACTGTCAAAGATAGCACCATGATAGAGGAAAACACGATAAACTCACCTTCCAAGACCTTTGGTGACTTTGAGAAGAACACTAGAGGCATTGGTTCCAATATCATGAGGAAAATGGGCTATGATGGACAAGGAAGGCCAAGGGATTTTGATTCGCATTGTATCTCAACAGAGGCCCAAGCATGAAGGCCTAGGATTTAGTGGAAAACTAGAAAACACAAGTGAAACTAAAACCACTTTCATCAAGGAAAGAGGAAATGAAAAAGAAGCCATGTGCAACAATCCACTCAAAATTTATTGTAGAATCTTGGAATGGGGCAGCAAAGAGATGATTCTACCATCCATATTCCCTCCAATTATTGGGGGACCAAGCAACCAATTTGGCAAGCATCATCAAAGATAGAAAATGAATGGATTAGTTTTTTTATGTTTTAATAAAAGGGGTCAAAAGGCTAGCGATTGTTGGCACTTTAGAAGGCTAATAAATCCATGCTGGAACTATTTCTAGTACTACAGATTGACTGAACATTGGGAAGAAAAATGTTGGAGGCTTCACCCATAACTCCATCCCAAGAACTAAACAACCAAGAAGAAATCTTAGAGATTCAAGGTCAGTGGGAATGAGGGGTTATTTTCAATTGCATCCCAAGGAGAAATGGTTTTCCAATGACCTATTGCAATAGTGAATGTCATTGACCACCATGATAAGGATAACATGGTTATGCTAAAGGCACCCCCTACTCAGCTCTTATCTTCCATCCTATAATGGAGGCATCCTTTCTTTGATATTTTCCAAAGTTTTTTAGTGGACAGGATAAGATGATTGAAGGGAGTTGAAGCTTTTGGGGACCAAAATCCTGCAAATGGGTAGGTGTGATCCAAATTGGATGCTTGCCTAAATTAATTTTTAAAATTCTAATAAACTTGTAATTGTTGTTTTCATTTTATTTTGTATTTTGGAAAAATGGAAAGTTGAAATGAACCTTGTGACAGTTGGCCTTCCAAAGGAAACAAATTAAAAGAATGAACATTGTAGCGAAGAAGGAAATGGGAGAAGAAATAGGGAAGGGCAATAGCATAAGTTAGAGCTCGAAGAGAGCATCCTTCTTAAGGTTGAGTGGATGAAGGATTTAATGTTCATGTTCACTCTAAGAAAATGTGTCTTTGAGCCATGGCCCACTTCAATTTTGGTCTTTACAGTGAGTAACAATGAATAGAGTCTGTGTATATCTTGCCCATATGTAATTTTCTCTTGATCATAATAAAATTTCTCGTCGAATGTGAAATATATGTGTAAATGTTTTTATTTCATTGTTATTTTGGGTTTACTAATTTCTTATATGCCCTACGAGATGGATATTTGATTATGTTTCTAAGTCTTATCACCACAGCTTCCAAATTGTTTATCTGGTTTTGTTAATTTCAAAGTGATGAGATGAGAATGATATTCCTCACCATATTTTGAGTCTGGTTGATGAAATATCCACCCAATACCAGTGTAATTTTCATTTAATGTTCATGCCATGTTTATCATTTTTCAACTTGGAATTTTTTTTTAACCAGAAATGTAGGGATACGCCAAAAGAATAGATCAAACTTTCAATGTACGATGATGGTGTTGGCTTGGGAAAAAAATCCCCTTGATGGGTGTCCCTATTAATCAACTATTCAATGATATCCATTACCTAGACATTTTCTCATAGTTTGGCATGCTCCTTTTGTCCATATTAAACAAACTCTTGATTTATTTCATGGTAATTTGTATGAAGGTTTACAGTTTTTCATGACTTTGAATTAATTATAGAACTAGGTATACACAATATTCCAATGTTGTTGGGGCATTGTTCTCTTTTCCCACAGGCCATACGTTGGCTCATATGCCTCTCTCTCTACTAAAGGCCACTTTTTCTCACCCTAAATGATTTCCTTTATTGTTCGAAGTAATTTGGCTAGGGTTTCCTTGTTTCCCAATTGAATCAATCCTTCTTTGTTGACTCAAATATTATCCGTCAATTTTCTTACTTTCTAGTCGATTGAATTTCTCCCTGGGTTGATTCATTTCTTGCCTGAAAGGGATGAAAAATATAGAGACAAGTGAAAATATCCTGGGAGGTGGTATATTGTCATACAATGGTGCATGGATCGTATAGAGGGAATGAAAACATTTTTGGTTGATTGGGCTTCTTCCTGGTTTATTCCCTGTATAGGTTTGATTGGACACACAACTAGTTGACTTGCTTAATATTGGTTGACTTGTTCATTAGCTAGCCAATTTATTGGCTTATTGCAAGCCTTACATCTATTTGATTCCATCTATTTTATCTTGTAGGTTAGCGTCATTTCTCTTTATAGAATATATATGCTTGAATTAGAATATATTTATATTGATTCAGACACACTTATACTCACTTCTTGCACCACTTGATCACCTAGTGAGTGAATTTTTTTATCATTATTATTTTCTTAGTTCATTGATTTGTTATATTATCCTTTTGATTATATTGTTTCATCTTTAGGGTGATATTTTCATCTAGATTCCATAGCTCCCCTAGGAGACATTCTTGTCAGTCGAAAGGCCTTCAACTTGAGTTCCCTCTTAGACATAGTATCTTCCCCACTCAACGAAGCAGGGCATCCCACTTTAGTCCACCTTTGGGTTCTAGTTATTCTAATTCAAATCCCCCTCCCCATTGAGAGGTGTTGTAATGTCGAGTTCTGAACCTAGTTCCACCTTTTATGGTCCTTGATCCTCATTCGACCTAAGTTCCATCATGGTCAGAACCAATATTGGAGCCAATACCAACTAGCCTTTTTTCCTTTTATGGAAAGGTTAAATATCCTTGATTTGACCAAGTTAATCAATGATATTATATTCCATGACACCAATTGGCCCAATATCCCAAACAAGCTTCCCTTTGACATCCCAAATTTTGAGGATAAAGTTGGAGAGGATCCTTCCAACCATATCATGTACTTCCACCTTTGGTGTTCCTCTAAACCCATAACAAAGGATTCGATTAGGTTGATACTTTTCAAGGAAATTTGATGGGTTATACCACCAAAAGGTACATAGACTAACCTAGAAATACCCATACCACCTTTTAGTCCATCACAAAGTATTTCCTCACCTTCTTCTAGCTTCTTGTCTTCCATGATATAGGGATACAAATATTCACCAATTTTCGTCAGAACATAACCACTCTCACCTTGGATCATATCCATGAGTCGCATAAAAGACATGTAATGTGTAAATTTGATATCAGTGATCAATTCCTTGTGGATTAGTTCCTAAAATCCCTTCTCCCTCCCATCAATAAGGATGTAGCCATGACTATTCCTAGAAATGAGGAAGAAACCATCCAAAAGGAACAAAAGTATGATCTTATTTATGCCCATTCACGATATCTATATAACATCCTTCCCAATTCCCCTCACTCTCAATCAGGTGACTTGTTAGCACCAAGTACATCCCATGTGGCTAATGGGTTGATAGGATCTGTTTCACATGCCTATCCACACCCTAATCCCCTATACCCAGTGGATGTGGTTACCTTTATGGAGAGGCTTTAACGTATTAGGGATATCCTACTCCTCCTAAGGATTCATTGTGCTCCTCATCTCAACTAGGCACTAGTTCTTCTTAACCTACACCTCTTGGTCATCCACATGTTCACGAGCCTACTTGTAATAACTCCTCTATTGGTGGTTCTAATATGAATTCATATTATCCTTTCCCTATCCCTTCACTAGTTGTCATAGTTCCTCCAACAATACTACCCCAATCCCCTGATAGTTATCCTACACCTCCTCTGCAAGGGCAGTGTATGCACAACATAATGCCCCAAATCCCCTCGATTTTAATAAAAAAAAGAATAAGGGGAAGGGCAAGAAGAATAACCAAAACCAAGGGAAATAGGGGAATCTAAACCAACAAACTAATACCAATGCTCGGGGAAACCAATTTGTTGCAACACAAGGCCAAGGTAATAATCCCCGGCCCAAGAAGGGGAAGAATACAAACCTTTGTACCGATAAACCTTGCACTAATTATGTTGTATATGGAAATTATACCCATAAGTGTTCATTGTTACCTAATATGCATCATATGTGGGAAGGAGTTGAGGCCGCTAAATGCTTTAACAATCAACCCACTCCACATTCATCATCGTAGCCAGTTGTGTTGCGAAACCCTTTTCCAACACAAGGGTTACTCCAAATTCCATTTCTTTTGGACCACTTCCCATTTCCACTACTCCTAGGAATGGGAATTACCAATTCCTTTACCTAGATTTGGCTGATCTCAACCTCACCACCCGATCCTGTCAATATCATATGCCTCCTAAAGCACAACCCTTCAATTCTTCTAATCCCCCTCTATCTAGGAATGGACCTTTAAAGATTCCTCTCTGAAGTGTGTACCTACATCCTAAGGTGCCTAAGGTTCCATTAAGGTGGAATTCCCCCAACTCACATGTACATGCAACCCATAACTATAGCATAATATATGACTTAGCTCAATCTCCTACAACATTTTCATCCCTTGAATTCCTCTAGACATCTCCTTTACAAAGGAAGGATTTTCTATCTTGTTTGGGTGTTGTGATGCTTCAGATGATAGGTTGATTGTGTTTGACACTGACAAATATGATACCTTTCATTTACCACATTCAATGGCCTTCCAACTTCTAGTCTCCATCAATAATATCATTATTCATCAATGCATCATTGATGAAGTATCATCTACATCCGTTATGTAGTCCCAAGTCTCGAAGAAGTTAGGTTCTCCTAATATTGTTCCATCTAGCCAAAAGGGTTATAGAAAAACTATCCCATCCAATTGGCAGAGAAGAAAGTGTTAATTGATGTTGATATTATTATGTCCCTTTGGATTAAAACATCCTCTTAGGTCGTAGTTTTATGTACACTATGAAATTGGTTGTCTCTTCGGTCTTCCACACAATGAGCTTACCCCATAATGGGAAAATTGTCACCATTTATTAGTTGACTTACCACGATCCTAAAACTCAACTCTACCCTAACAAATTTGTCTCTTCCTTGGATGGGATCCAAGCAGTCACCTCCCTTTCTAACATTGGCCCTGGAATCTATAAAGACCTGACATTACTTGGTGTGTATTATGATCCTCCACTTATCATTACCCAACCAAGTCCATCCAATGTCTATATGGTGTCATCATATCTTCATCTTACAGGTCCAAATCCATAGCCATCTTCTAGGCCCTCATCTCTTACATCTTCAATTCCACCACCAACGAGGAATCATCATTGGTATTACCCCTTTGGCTAGGTCCCTTTGTTATTTCCACTTCCGGGAATAGTAAATACCCCTATTATGGCCACATTGAATTCCCCAACCTTACCTTGGGGATCCATGTATGACACTTAGATCCTCCTCCTACTTCTCCTCCACCCTCAAAGTCGATTACTTATTTGTCCTTGAAACTTGTTCAACTGATACTGACTACTCATGTATCTCCTAAGAAACCTATATAGGCCCATCCCAACCTTCCACAAATAGGGAAGGTAATTGAAAACGATAGCAACTCCAAAAAATAAAGGGGGCAAAGATAACCTAGGACAAGCCATGGCAACTGTAAACCCAACACCTAGAGCCACACGTCCATGAAATTTGTGTGATTTCCATTAATGTCCCTACCATTTGCAAATTTCACCTTCAACATTACTACCATCTTGGGTTTTCCTAGGGTATTTTTCTCCTGGTTTCCCATCTATATCCCCTTTTGGTTTCCTCTTAGTGGGATTTTGATTAGATATTATGTCTCTTGACACACTGATTATATCTGTTGTATTTGTACTAGATATCTTACCCTTTCCTCTTGGCACCCCCCTTGGTAATACCAAGAGGGCCTTATGCTTTTATAGTACTCGGTTTAGTTTTTGGTAGAATCCTATGTTTCCCTTTTTTAGAGAATCTGATATTATTCACCTTTATGTCCTATGGAGTTTGTTCAGTTCCACATTGAATCCTATTACATTTTGTCAACACCTCTGTGAGTTATACCCATCTTGTGTTTCCCAACTTTGACCTCTAGTTATCTTTGTGGTTTACTAATATGTCCTTGAAAATACATATGCCTATTAATCGACTATTCCTCGTAGAATTAGTTTAGGTGTTACTTGGTCAACCTTGCATTTATGCTTTGAACAAGGGAAGTCTTGATTCCACCTCTCATTTCCTTCCCCCTTTCCTTTTGTTATCAGTCTCTATCAATCACACATTACTAATTTCTACCTCATGATGGATTCAAGAACTCATAATTTCCTTGGTTTCAGTGGGCCTTACCCTATTGAATTCAACACCTCTATTCTAAGGGCATGGCTTAGAGGATTTTGTACCTTGGTCTCATATTCATCATTGGTGAGTACCTCGAACCAAGAAAGGAGAGTCATCAATTTTCTTTGACTTGGTTGTTTCTCACATGATCGACCTCAACTCATTATAACATGATTGAGAATTATACACTTGGCGGTTCACTGATAGTTGATTGTATCAGTTTCCTGGACATGTGTGAGTTGCAATAAACCTCAAGAGACGGTTTCCCTTTAGGCAGTCCCCCAAAATTTCTAGCATCATTATTTGATTCTAGATATATAGCTCCATTTTTTGTACTTTTGATTTCGAGCCTAAGGAATCCCTTTCATTCTTTGGCATCGGTAGAGTCCCTGATCCGGATTATTTTCGGCATGAAATGTGAGCGAAGATATAATAAAGAAATGCACAGAGATATCGCAGATATTCAATAAGATAACATAAATGCATCATAGATGCAACCATAAACACAGATATACAGTAATACATTATTTCTATTAACGAAATAAATGTACAGAAACTGTAAAAATACAGAGTGAAAGACTCGCTAGAATGGTGGCAACTTATCTCTGTGAAGAGATGTGATGGCTACTCGCATTCGAAAGAAGATGGTTACAATGAGGCTCTGAAGGCTATTTTACAATAAAAAGTAATGCCCAAAAACCTAGACATCCAAAAACCTAACCCTAAGAGATGAAGCGCCAAAAGTCATGTGGGCCTCGTTTGGGTAAGTGAGTACATCAACTTCCCGGGGTTGTAACTTTTGCATATGATCTCCGTTTTAGGTGCGTGATAGCTAGTTGGAAAGCTATTGTTGAGGAGATTCATTTTTGGGGCTCAATCATGCCTACATCTATCATTGAGAACCTTGATCTCGAAAAACCTCCATTTGGGCCCTCAAAATGGCCCCAAAAGTTAAAAACTGCTAAAAAGAGTAAATTGCCAAAATTGCCATAAAACTGTTTTGAGCCAGTCGGAAAAGGTGGGTGGCCACTGATATCCACTTGGATCAATCTTAACTCCTTAGGAAGCAATGGTCTCCATTGCATTGAGTTCCCGGGGGAGAGGGAAAAACGTTTGCTGAATCTGCATTTTGGTGAGTTGCTTGCCTTGCTGGAGATGTCGCGCTGCTCAGTTTGTGGAAGTTTGTCACGAACTTGTTGAGGTTGAGGCCGTTCAACAAGTAGGGCTACATGAGAGGACGATGTGGAAAAGGAATCTTTGCGCTTTGCTGCAACCTTGTCGACTTGATTCTATTTGATAGAAGGTGCTTGGGCTAGGCTGTAGTGGTTGCAATGTCCTTCTGTTCTCCTTTTGAACAGATTGTGAAGAAGCTAAATTTTGGAGTATGAGATACTACCTTGCGACACTTTTTAGGTGGAACAGTAGTTGGAACTACCTCTGGTATTCTGTAGAGAAGACCCCCCAGAGAAACAATGACACTGCGGGGTCGAGACTCATAAACATCATGGCGCTTCCACATATATGGTTGGCCCAAGAGAACATCACAGACATCCAATGGGGCAACATCACATAATACCTCATCCTTGAAGGGTTGGATGCTGTATGAAAATCGACATTGTTGGATGACATGGATATCTCGTTCTTGGCGAAGCCACCCGATGTTGTATGGTTGTGGGTGTGGTGTTGACAACAATCCCAACTGTTTGAAGACCTCTTATGAGATGAGGTTCTTCTAATTTCCGCTATCAAAAATAAAATGCAGCGGGGTCCCCTTCACCCACATCCGTGAATGAAAAAGGTGCTCCCCCTCTTCAGGATCTGTTGGTTCTTTTGGTTGAATTGTTGTGGTCATGAAAATAGTAGTGGGGTCCGTGTCAATGATCTGTCCTTTACCATTATTTTCAGAATCAAGTTCTGAATCAGGGTTTGGCTCTTTGTCTTTGATCTCGGCCACCAATGATTGTTTTAAGCGACATTCATCAGTGTTGTGCCAGGGGATTTTGTGGAAATCGCACCATTTTTTGGTGTCCTTCTTTGTCTTCCCATGACCCTTCTTTTCCTGTGTCTTGGACTGGTTTTTGGGAGACTATATGTTAGGGTTGTCTTTGTCATACTTTGGTTGTTGTGGATTTACAGATCCAAAATCCCGTTTGTTCTGGTGCTTAAATTTTTGCTCGATTTTAACAACATATCGATAAGCAACACCAAGTGATGAGATGTCCAGGAAATCCATTTCAGTCTGGATGTATCTATGTAGAGCCCCATGGTATTTCAAAACCAAATATTGCTCGAAGTCTTTGATACCCAGCTTGGTGCGTAAGGCATGGAAGGTATTGGTGAACTCTGGAACTGCTTGGCCCCTCTCTTGCTGCAGTGTAGTCCATCTCATGTACTGGTCGTCATAGTTGCCAACAGGGTAATATTGTTCCTTTACCGCATCCACAAAAAAATCCCAAGTGGGATCGACCCCATATATTCCAGACTCCTCTATGGAACTTTTCTCCCAGTAATTTTCCCACCAATGTTTGGCATGAGGGA
>SNQJ01S0066473.1:17293-27526 GCA_010110895.2 Picea sitchensis
TTTGGTCGTCTTCACCATAGTATCTGCCTCTGAGTTTTTCTTTTGCAAGATGTGGAAGAATCCTAGGCTCGCGATTTTTTTTTAAGCGAGTTTATAGCTGAGCATATTCTTTTGAGCGGGTCTTTTGTCGGTCTGGACATACCCCATCGTTCAATTATGATTATTTCGGAATCTCCCAACACAATTAGAGATTGGATATTCCGCTCTTGGGCGAGATTCAGTCCCATGTAGGCTGCGAGGATTTCTTCTTTGTTATTTGTTGTCTTCCCCAGACCCTAGGAGTAATCAACTATTTCTTTCCCCTTGGAATCGTAGATGACTCCCCCTACACCTGCCACCCTTGGGTTTCCTGTTGCTGCCTCGTCGAAGAAGAGAAAGGAGGAATGTTGATGGTTTTGCCAGTGTGAGAAATTTTTGTTATCAAGGCAAAGTTGCCAATCTTGTTGTTTGGGGGCCTGCTTGGGAGGGGCAAGGATGGTCTTTGATGGTCCCCGTGCGTAAGCAAGCCAATCTTCTTCGATTGGATCCAAAATGCCTGGAGGGTCAAAACCAACTACATTGGCTCTGAAGACTTCTAAAATTAGGCTGTATATCTTGGCAAAGATGCTATGCATTGGGGGGAGCTTCTCACGGAAGATGGCTTGGTTTCGAGCTAGCCAAAGTTCCTAGCAGGCAAATTTGGGGATTTGTTTCCAAAGAAGGGTGAACTTCTTTTTGTTTTTGAAGCTTCCATCATATCTATGCTTCCAATGGGTGAAAAGGTTAACCCAACTATTTGGAGGAAGAGGGGGATTGGAGAGGGGAAGGTAAATGAGGTTCCAGAGATGGGTAGCGAAGTTGCATTCCATGAAGAGGTGGGTGATGGTTTCTGAGGCTTCCAGGCAAAGGAGCACTGGGAGGGGCCCTGAATGCCCCACTTGAGAAGATTCTCAGCTGATAGGATTTTGCCGTGAACCAAAATCCAACAGAAAGTATTGATTTTGGGCAACGAGGGATCAGACCATATTTCTTTACATATTTTGGAGGGAGGGGGGCCATGGGTTTCTGAGAAAAGATGGGTGTATCCTTCTTTGATGGAGAAAGGTTTACCTCCCCAGCTTTGGGAGTCAGGGGTGGAGTGGTTGAGTGGGGCGCATCCAGCTAGATTGTTGAAGAAAACGGGGAGGAGGGGGCTGAGAATATCTGGGGGGTTAGGTGTTTTCCAATTTGCCCAGTCCCCAGCGTTACTCTAGAGGAAGAAATCTTGAAGCTTTAGGAGGTCATTTACACATCACCAATATTTAAGAGGTTGGAGAGTCACAAGGAAGCTCAAGGGCTCATGGTTGAGAATATGGTCCGACCAGATGTTTATTATGCCACCATTTCCAGGGGCCCAAGAGAGTTTGTCCTGAATAAGAGGAGCTGCATTTTTTAGGATACGCCATATCAGGGAACCTAGAAGGGTGGGAATGGGTCCCTCTAAGCATCTGATCCTGGGGGGTTGGAAGTATTTTTTTAAGAGAGATATCTTCCACCAATCTGGTTTACCCGTTGTAAGGCGCCAAGCCAATTTTTCTCCCAAAGATATGTTCATTTTGGTTTGGTCCTTAATAGCCAGACCACCTTTATTGTAGGGATGGAAAATTTGCTTCTAGTTTATGAGATGTAATTTCTTCGTGTTTGTTTTGCCACCTGCCCAGAGAAAGCATTTTATGGATCTGGAGATTTTCTCTAGGATAATTTTAGGAGATAGAAGTCTTGAGCATTGGAATATGGAGAGGGAGGAAAGGAGTGATTTAATCAAAATGGTTTTTTCAGCAGGACTGAGCCATCGACCTCCCCAATTCTGAATTCTCACTGAAATCTTCTCTACAATTTCTAGCCAGGCTGAAGAACTGTAATTGTTGAGAAAAATGGGCATTCCCAAATATTTAAAATAGTTCCATGTGGTGATGATAGGGAAGACGAAAATTCTAACGATCTGATCTTTTATGTGTCCAGGGACAGGCCAACCATAAATTCTTCATTTTGAGGTGTTCAACTTGCCTCCTAAAGCTGTAAGGAAAGAATTGAGGACCTTTTGGAAGCGATTAGCAGTGCATATTGTTGTTTCTCCCAATAAGAGGGTGTCATCTGCAAATTGGGAGTAGTTTATTTCTTTTACCTCTCTCGCTATGAGTAAACCAGGGAGTTTTCCTGTTCTTTGTTCCTCTTCCAACTTTCGGCTAAGGGAGTCTGTAAGAAGAATGTAGAGAAAGGGGGAAAGGGGGAAACCCTGACGAAGGCCTCTGCTTTCTTTGAAGAAATCGGTTGGATGCCCATTAAGGAGAGGGGAGATAAAGGGATTACTGATGCAATCTTTTATCCAGTTGCTAAAGTTCTCGGAGAATCCATAAGCTTTTAGGATTGAGAAGAGGAAGCTGTGTTTTACCCTATCAAAGGTGTTTGCCATGTCGAGCTTGAAAACCATACCAGGAGTTTTGGTTTTCTTTCTTAAGTGAATGGATTCTTGTACCAGGAAAATATTGTCTGTTATATGCTTGTCTCTAAGAAAACTGGTCTGATTTTCTGAGATTAGATTTGTGAGCAAGGGGGTGAGGCAGTTCACAATGATTTTGGTGAGGATTTTGTAGGAGGAGTTGCAGAGCAAGATGGGACGGAACCGAGAGAAATTGTAGGGATTGGAATCTTTGGGAATAAGGGATAGGAAGGTGGAATTGGTTGCTCCTCCGATTTTTTGTTTGTGAAGAGTGTAGTTTAGAATTTTTTTTAGGTCCCATTTAATGATGCCCCAAAATGATCGATAAAATCTGATTGGAAACCCATCAGGTCTCAGAGCTTTATTTGGATCTAGACTCCAAATAGCTTTGGCAATTTCTTCCTCCGTGATATCTTGAATTAGTTGATTGTTTTCTGCTTCTGAAACTAGTTCAAGGATATTTGTCAGCATGTTGGTGGCCTCCATGGCGTTGCTTCCTCCCTTGGTTGTTGGGAAAGATTATTAAAATGTTGATAGGCCTCTACTTTGACCTATTCGTAAGAGTCGATTTTCTTCCACGAGATGGAGATGATAGAGGTGACTGTATTTTTTTTCCTTCGAGATTGGGCTTGCTTGTGGAGAAGGAGGTGTTTGAGTCTCCTTCTTTTATCCAAAGACTCCTGGACTTCAGACATCAGTGTTCCTCTTCCCTGCACACCATAGCCTGAAGATGTTGATGCGCTTCTTTTTCCTGATTCTTTAAGGCTTCTGTAACTGCCTCAGATTCTATTTTCTATTGAATTTGTCTAAGCTGCTCTATTTTTTCTTGTTTTTCCTGTTGTGGGGGAGTGTAAGATTTTTTCACCCAATCCTTAAGAGAAATCTTAACGGACTTTAGATTACTTTCCCAGACGAAATTGGGGGATCCAGAGAAAGAGGTGGTCCAAGCTTGGGTGACAAGATTGGAGATGGTTGGGTTATCCATCCAAAGCTGATTGAAACGGAAGGGTAGGGGGCCAAAGTTTTGTGGGGAGAGGAAGGAAAGAGTGATGGGTTTATGATCTGAGATAGCGAAGGGGAGAATTTGGGAAGAAATGTCGAGGGGGGAGAGGAGGAATTTACTGCTAATAAGGAAGCAGTCCAAGCAGGATGCGATATGATGGAGGCCAACTCGTCTGTTATTCCAGGTGTAGTTCCTTTGGTCGGTTTGATGTCTTGCATGTCCCAGTCTGAAATGAGATCAGTAAGATTTTCTAAAAAGGGGTCTCCAACTTTGCTTCCTCCTTTTTTTTCCCTGGGGCTGAGGTGGGTGTTGAAGTCTCTCGCAATTATACAAGAGGAGGGATCCATGGAGTTTCGAAGGTTTGAGAGGGAGGTCCGGGCTGCCATTTTGTTTTCATAAGTGTTTGGCATATAGATATTGACTACAAAAATAACATTGTTGTTATCCTTGTTTTTAAGAATTGTTAAAATCCAGTTTTGAGTTTCATATATTACCTCAGAACTCCATATATGTTCATTCCAGAGTGTTTCAATACTGCCAGAGGAACGTTGAGAGTTGACTGCCACTTTGCCGATGCTTTTGAGAAGATTGCTTGTTTCTTCAAGGAGAGATGTCAAGTCCATTTTAGTTTCTTGGAGATGAACTACCGAGGGGCTGGCCATTTTTTTTAGATCTTTTAGAGATTCAGCTTTATGTTTGTCAGCGAAGCCCCTACAGTTCTAAGAGAGAAAGATCATTGGAGGGGATTGGAGGGGGCTCGGCTACCAAGGGCAGAGTGATTCGTTCCTTTGGTTCCTACTTTCCTTGTGGATGCATGGATTGTATGTTCTATTGTCTATTGTTTTCCTTGGGATTTTTCCTTGGTTGTTGCTTCTTCTCTGACTTCTTTGTTTGTTCGTCGCCCATATTTCCTTTTCTTCTTCAGTGGAATCTCTCCTTCTTCTTTTTCTTGAATATATTGGACATGCAGATTTGAAGTTGAAATTTGTTGTTGTGCGGGTATGTTCACGTCTTCCATGGAGGGACCGTCTATATCTGATTCGTCAATGGAGTTTATTAGGGGTGGGTCAAGGATCGAGGAAGGGATCGGGGCTGAAGAGGGGTTCTTCTTTGAGGTCTCTCCTAGGAGTTCAAATGAGTTGTGGCTAAGGGGGGGATTGAATATCAAAGAGAGAGCCTTTTTGGATGGAGATATTGGGGATTTTCGGGTAGGGTTTTTCCTAGAGGGTTCTTCCATGGAAGGAGGGCTTGAAGGTCCTAAGCGAGGTCCATTATTTTTACCACTGGTGGTTTTTTTGTGAACCTATTGTCATCCGTCTTCTTAAGTAGGAGCATCGGTTTCTAAGGGTTGTTTGTTGCTTGGGAAGTTCTTTGCAAAGTGGTCGTATTTGTGACAAGATTTTCATTTGAAAGGAAGTTGTTCATAGTCTAATTTTTGGATGTGGATCAAGTCATCTAGCTTTAGCTTGATTGCTTCCGGAAGCCCTTTTCTAGATCTACTTCTACACAGATCCTGGTGCAGGAATAGAGGCTGGATTTGGGCTCTGCCCTATCAATGTATTTCCCTAGGGAGTCTCCTATGATTTTCAAGACTTCATCACCCCAAAAGTGAAAGGGAAAGTGTGGAAGCCTTACCCAAACTGGCACAGTTGAAGGAATATCATTTTTTGGATCGAAGTCAGGAGTCCATTTATTTAAATATAGTCTTCTTGGGGAAAATAAATATGGGTCGTTTATGAAGATGAGATCTCTGTCTATTTTAAGCTCAAAATAGAAAATGTAGAAGACCCTACCGCAAAAGAAGTGATTCATCTTTCCTTGTGCCAGGGGATGCCAATTCCGCTCAATCCAAAAATCTATTTGCTGAGGTGAGGGCCAAAGGCCCATGAATTTACCAACCAGTGCTTGTGAGGCAAAGGAGAGGGGTTTTCTTCTCGCAATGGTGTTGGGGATTGAGATTTATGGGATCTGATCCAACTTGTTGACAAACTGAGAGGTGTTGGGCCGAGTTGGAGGAGGGAAAAGCGAGCCTATGAGGGCTTTGAAGGCGGTGACTTCGTCATCAAAGTCCAAAGGGGGATCTAGATCCAGATTCTCCGAGGCCATGGGAGGGATGAGAAGGTCGAAGGGAATCAGGAGGGTCGAGGGGGCGGCCGGGAGGGCCGAGGGAGGTGGTCAAGAGACCTAGGGTTTTCGCAGGTAAATATAAAATATCAATATGATTAATAATGAAATATCTATGATATTTTAGTATAGTTGACCATGTTAAACTATGATTTCTCATGGCTGATTATGTTTGAGAATGTTTGGTTATGTTTGGCCGTAGTTGACTTTGTTTAACCATGGTTGATTATGTTGTATTATGTTTGACTATGATTGACTTCGGTAAACCATGGTCTACTATGGTTGAATTTGGTTGACCATGGTTGACTATGTTAAACTATTATTGGCCATGGTTGAATTTGGTTAACCAAATTTAACTATGGTTGATCGTGGTTGACCATGTTGACTGTGGTTGACTATGGATGGCATGGTTGACCATGTTTTACTGTGGTTATCCTTGGTTGTCTATGGTTGAACATGGTGGACAATGGTTGAATTTGGGTGACAATGGTTGACTATGGTAAACTATTATTGGCCATGGTTGAATTTAGCTATCCATGTTTAACTATGGTTGACCATGAGGGACTATGGTTGAACACTTTTCACTATGGTTGGCTATGGTTGACCATAGGTGATTATCTATGGTTGACCATAGTTAACTATCACTGATTATGTTAAACTATAATTGACCATGGTTGAATTTGGTTGACCACGTTTGACCATTGTTTAACATGGACACGAGAGCTTTAGTGAGTGAACTTGCGACATAGCACATTTGTTCATGGGATATTAAAGAATGCCTCTAAGTTCAATAGATATTGAAAAATCCCCCCCCAAAATCCTTTTGTTGACCCATCCTCTCAATACATATTTACAAATTTAAAAACTCCCACTTTAATTGGATATTCTACGTATCCCTTTTTTTCATGGCATTTTTAATGCCCCTTTTAATTGCTACCCCTAGTTTGGAAACATGATGAAACTCTTATACAACCACAATCAAAAAAATAATCCAAAAATAAGTAAACAAGTGCATCAACATCCTGACATGGGGATATTCCACTAGAATAAGATAGCCTTGGGTTCAAGGACTTGTTGTTATACTACTTTCACCCCTCTCTTTAGTCTAATACATGGTCATGCATTTTTTGAGGAAGGGGGTTTATTTAACTACAAAAGCTCAGAGTAGAGAAGCCATGTATATAAACTTACTTTGCATCTTTCTATGAAAAAACACATGAAATCACACTAGATTGATGACTTTAACTGGATCTTTCAAAAGAACCTTATAGTTGAAGAACCTAGTGGTTGCATTTTTGAAAATGCACCATGAACATGAATTCATTCTTTATGATTATATTTTTTTAAAGTTTTTTTACTAAGTACCCAAAGGAAAGACCACCAATTATAGCACCCAAAATCATTTTGGGTTCATGGATGAAAAAATACAAAAAATGGGGAGTGGAGGAGATCCATGTTTATAACCTATATGATGTAACCAATGAGGAAGAAATGTTGAGATACAACCAAATTCATATGTTGAGAGAATGGAAAGAGAAGAAGAGTATTCTCCTTGTAAGTTATTCACGGTTCTCAAGTATAGTTTGTGAAAAATATGAAAAATCAAATGACCAAACATTGCCAACAAATTCTACTTGAGGGATTGAGAATGTTAGTTTTAGGTGAAGGTCATTTCCCCCGAAATAAGGACACCGACATACTCCATTCTCTTTCCCAAATACATAGAAAGATATAGGTTTTATGGTGAGACACCCTCTTTTAGAACAATTTTAAAGAGATCTTGATTCTTTTGAGGGTGGTGAGGCCTAATATTTTATATTTGAACTCTTTTCAAGCATTTTCCAATTGGTTGACCAGTGTTATTATTGCAACTAAGAGGCATCCAAAATTAATGTATTAGGGACATGTTCAAGATACGATGGAGGGAATCTTATTTGAAGTGTTGGGTTATGCAGTATAAAGTAGCATTGAAGAGGTTAAAATATCCACTCTACATGATCTCCAAGAACTAGCATCATTATTTGTTCATTATTGTAAAGGAGATGTACTCAAAGATTTGGTCGGACTTGTTGATTTCACCGCTAAGTTGAATCTAAATGATAAATAAAGAGGATCACTATGAAAACTACAACACTTTGTAGGAAATAGAATATGTATAGATATAATGTCTACAACAATCTACATAGATCCTTCACTTGAAGAAGATAATCCTTCAAGATAGTTGGAGCCACATGTGGATAATATTGGGATTAATATTACCAGTAGATCAAAATCATGGAGTGAAAAAAAGTTTTTCCTTGACATTTTGTCCCTCTATGAGATAAATAAGAAGAAAGTATTAGTTTTTATTTAGTACCTAACCCCTCTAACTCTTTTAAAAAGATGTTAATGGAACAAAAAAAAAGGAGAAAGGGTTATAAAATATTAAGACTATATGAGAACACTTATGTAGAACTCATGGAAATAATTTTACTTACGCCATCCTTGATGATGAATTTGACTTTATCCTTCAAACTAGGTATAAAAGGATAGCATTTGGATTTTCTACCTCCTCCCTAAAATCTATAAAACTTCCTTGATAGGCCTAAATATTGGAGACCACCTCTAAATGGCTCCAACATTAATTGTGTGTTATTCCCCTCTCAAAAAAAGATGTGATGGATTTCTTAACTCTAATAAGAGATCTCAGTAGAAAATCCTTCCCTTGGGGCGTTACCTATTCACCCTTGATGTTGAGAGCCTTCACCCAAGCATTCATACAGAGGCAAGTATTGGATCTCTTCGACACTTCATGAAAGAACATTTTTTGAAGAATAAAGTACATTTTATAATCAACATTGAAGAATTAGTTCTCACACAACACCATCTAGAGTTCAATGGAAGGTTTTAAAGACAAAAACATGGAACAATAATGGGAAATAACTTTGCAATTGTTTATGCTTTCTTGTTTCTCTCCTTTATGAAGCTTCAAGTGGAGAATATGGTTGATATCTTTGGTCTAGTTTACTACAAGAGATTCATTAATTATTCATTTTTCATCATTCATTAATTATCCATTTGGCATGGCTCAAAGGAAGAATTGGTTATCTTTATGGATAAATATGATTCATGCTACCCTACAATCAAAATGATTTTACTTGTCCCTACATAAGAAGTTAACATTTTTGATGTCATAATATTAAGGGTCCTAATTTCTCTTATATAGTCTAATCAACACCAAATTCTACTGAAAACCCATGAATGTCTATCAATAGGTTCCTTTCATATCAAATCATCTTATCCATCAAAGAACAATTTTCCTTGTAAGTGGGTTGAAGCAGTTTTTGGTTCAAGAAAGCAGTAGAGATGACTTCAAGACTATTAAACATATGTTTTTCCATGTAAATAGAGCTAGAGACCCCTTCAAATTCCTCCTTCCACCTTTTGTTAAGGATAACTTCAACAATAAAGATTATCTCTTGGTTGAAGTCCACTCTTTAGCATTTGATAGATGTCCTCTTAAAAGAAAAATAATGCATATTCTTAAATTGGGTAATTATAAATATTAAAAAAAATTCAAATTTCATTCATATATATATATATATATATATATATATATATATATATATATGTTGAACTCAATCATATTCTTAGGGTATTAATATGCTAGAGAAAAAATAAACCGATGAGATCTCACCTATCTCACCTTTCAAGGTAACTAAATTAGAATCCTTATATTTCAAAATTAAGTTCATTAAATCTTAATGAATTGACGTAGATAAAACAATAAAAATACCAACATGAAAAGAACAAAACATTTTCACTTAAAAGGTGCCACTTGCCACAACACTAGATCTTGTCTCACAAAAAACTCGGAATATAAACAAGCCTTACCACCTAACCCTCAAAACTTTTGCAATATCAATAGAATAAATCAAGCATTATGTTTAGCTGATTATCTAGAAAATAGGGGAGATAATAAGGAATAACCATTGGGAAAATACTACCACCTTCAAGTAAATGGGTTGTATACGTTTTTTATTCCCACAAAAAAAACATGTAGACCATCCTTCATGACAAATGGGTCGTTGTCTATAAAATGATAACATCCTACAAAGTTACGCCATGGATATTTATGCAATTCAATCAAAATATAAACAAGTAATTTACAGAAGTGCAAGATACCACCATACACCGACTTCCCACAATTAATATTTATAGCCATTGATAAAACCTCTATTACCTCACTCTTAACTGCAAACCTTGAGAGAGAACAAATAAAAATTTGTATTTCAGATAAGTTTATCTCTAATGTAGGTTAATGCTTAGGTTTATTTCATATAAGTTTATCTCTTAATAGTATCTAGAGCCATGGGTGCCAAATCGCTCCATTTCGATGTCCTTTCCATGTAATCCATCTTTTCCTTGGCATCCAAATATTTTCCTAGGTCATCTACATTCTCGCTAGAAGTACCAAGAAAGCCTCAAATGATATTGACAACTCAATGACTCAAACTATGAAAGAGATTTTGAATAAAAGTCAATAATCGAATGAAGGCCTAACAAGTAGCTTTTACTCATCCTTTTATCAAACTCCATTCAAGTCAAACTATGAGGATTTGTGGTAGAAACAAATGCATGTTGATGCTACAGAGGATAGACATTTATG
>SNQJ01S0066473.1:27576-52344 GCA_010110895.2 Picea sitchensis
TTTTTGGTCGTCTTCACCATAGTATCTGCCTCTGAGTTTTGCTTTCACAAGATGTGGAAGAATCCTAGGCTCGCGATGTTTTTTTAAGCGAGTTTATAGCTGAGCATATTCTTTTGAGCGGGTATTTTGTCAGTCTGGACATACCCCGTAGTTCATTTATGATTATTTCAAAATCTCCCAACATAGTTAGAGTTTGGATATTCCGCTCCTCGACAAGATTTAGTCCCATGTAGTCTGCGAGGATTTCTGCTTTGTTATTTATTGTCTTCCCCAGACCCCAGGAGTAATCAACTATTTTTCCCCCTCGGAATCATAGATGACTCCCCCTGCACCTGCCACCCCTGGGTTTCCTGTTGCTGCCTCGCCGAAGAAGAGAAAGGAGGAATTTTGATGGTTTTGCCAGTGTGAGAAATTGTTGTTATCAAGGCGAAGTTGCCAATCTTGTTGTTTGGGGGACCGCCTGGGAGGGGAAAGGATGGTCTTTGATGGTCCCCATGTGTAAGCGATCCAATCTTCTTCGCTTGGATCCAAAATGCATGGAGGGTCGAAACCAACTACATTGGCTCTGAAGACTTCTAAAATTAGGCTGCATATCTTGGCAAAGATGTTATGCATTGGGGGGAGCTTCTCACGGAAGATGGCTTGGTTTCGAGCTAGCCAAAGAGCAGACAAATTTGGGAATTTGTTTCCAAAGAAGGGTGAACTTCTTTTTGTTTTTGAAGCTGCCAACATATCTATGCTTCCAATGGGTGAAAAGGTTAACCCAATTGTTTGGAGGAAGAGGGGGATTGGAGAGGGGAAGGTAAATGAGGTTCCAGAGATGGGTAGCGAAGTTGCATTCCATGAAGAGGTGGGTGATGGTTTTTGAGGCTTCCAGGCAAAAGGGGCACTGGGAGGGGCCCTGAATGCCCCGCTTGAGAAGATTCTCAGTTGTTAGGATTTTGCCGTGAACCAAAATCTAACAGAAAGTATTGATTTTGGGCAACAAGGGATCAGACCATATTTCTTTACAGATTTTGGAGGGAGGGGGACCGTGGGTTTCTGAGAGAAGATGGGTGTATCCTTCTTTGACGAAGAAAGGTTTACCTCCCCAGCATCGAGATTCAGGGGTGGAGCAGTTGAGTGGGGCGCATCCAGCTAGATTGTTGAAGAAAATGGGGAGGAGGGGGCTGAGAATATCTGGGGGGTTAGGTGTTTTCCAATTTTCCCAGTCCCCATCGTTATTCTAGAGGAAGAAATCTTGAAGCTTGAGGAGGTCGTTTGCGCAACACCAATATTTAAGAGGTTGGAAAGTCACAAGGGAGCTCAAGGGCTTGTGGTTGAGAATACGATCCGACCAGATGTTTATTGTGCCACCATTTTCGGGGGCCCAAGAGAGTTTGTCCTGAATCAGAGGAGCTGCATTTTTTAGGAGATGTCATATCGGGGAACCTGGAAGGGTGGGAATGGGTCCCTCTAGGCATCTGAGCCTGGGCGGTTGGAAGTATTTTTTTAAGAGAGATATCTTCCACCAGTCTAGTTTACCCGTTGTAAGGCGCCAAGCCAATTTTGCTCCCAAAGATATGTTCATTTTGGCTGGGTCCTTAATAGCCAAACCACCTTTATTGTAGGGCTGGAAAATTTGCTTCTAGTTTATGAGATGGAATTTCTTCATGTTTGTTTTGTCGCCTGCCCAGAGAAATCATTTTATGGCTCTGGAGATTTTCTCTAGGATGATTTTAGGAGATAGAAGTCCTGAGCATTGGAAGATGGAGAGGGAGGAAAGGAATGATTTAATCAGAACGATTTGTCCAACAGGATTAAACCATCGGCCTCCCCAATTCTGAATTCTTGCTGAAATATTCTCTACGATTTCTAGCCAGGTTGAAGAGCTGTAATTGTTGAGAAAAATGGGCATTCCCAAATATTTAAAATAGTTCCATGTGGTGACGATAGGGAAGACAAAAATTCTAGCGATATGATCTTTTATCTATCCAGGGACGTACCAACCATAAATTCTGCATTTTGAGGTGTTCAACTTGCCTCCTGAAGCTGTAAGGAAAGAACTGAGGACCTTTTGGAAGCGATTAGCAGTGCGTATTGTTGTTGCTCCCAATAAGAGGGTGTCATCTGCAAATTGGGAGTGGTTTATTTCTTTTACCCCTCTCGCTATGAGTAAACCAGGGAGTTTTCATGTTCTTTGTTCCTCTTCCAACTTTCGGCTGAGGGAGTCCGTAAGAAGAATGTAGAGAAAGGTGGAAAGGGGGCAGCCCTGACGAAGGCCTCTGCTTGCTTTGAAGAAATTGGTTGGACGTCCATTAAGGAGAGGGGAGATCCAGGGATTACTGATGCAATCTTTGATCCAGTTGCTAAAGTTCTCGGAGAATCTGTAAGCTTTTAGGATTGAGAAGAGGAAGCTTTGTTTTACCCTGTCAAAGGCGTTTGCCATGTCGATCTTGAAAACCATACCAGGAGTTTTGGTTTTCTTTCTTGAGTGAATGGCTTCTTGTACTAGGAAAATATTGTCTGTTATCTACTTGTCTCTAAGAAAACCGGTCTGATTTTCTGAGATTAGATTTGTGAGCAAGGGGGTGAGGTGGTTCGCAATGACTTTGGTGAGGATTTTGTAGGAGGAGGTGTAGAGCGAGATGGGACAGAATCGAGAGAAATTGTAGGGATTGGAATCTTTGGGAATAAGGGCTAGGAAGGTGGAATTGGTTTCTCCTCCGATTTTCTGTTTGTGAAGAGTGTAGTTTAGCATTTTTTTCAGGTCCCATTTAATGATACCCCAAAATGATCGATAAAATCTGATTGGAAACCCATCAGGTCCCGGAGCTTTATCTAGATCTAGACTCCAAATAGCTTTGGCAATTTCTTCCTCCGTGATATCTTGAGTTAGTTGATTGTTTTCTTCTTCTGAAACTAGTTCAGGGATATTTGTCAGCATGTTGGTGGCCTCCATGTGCGTTGTTTCCTCCCTTGGTTGTTGGTAAAGATTATTATAATGTTGATAGGCCTCTGCTTTGAACTATTCATAAGAGTCAATTTGTTTCCCCGAGCTGGAGATGATAGAGGTGACTGTGTTTTTTTTCCTTTGAGATTGGGCTTGCTTGTGGAAGAAGGAGGTGTTTGAGTCTCCTTCTTTTATTCAAAGACTCCTGGACTTCAGACGTCAGTGTTCCTCTTCCCTACGCACCATAGCCTGAAGATGTTGCTGCGCTTCTTTTTCCTGATTCATTAAGGCTTCTGTAACTGCTTCAAATTCTATTTTTTGTTGAATTTGTCTGAGTTGCTCTATTTTTTCTTGTTTTTCTCGTTGGGGGGGAGTGTAATATTTTTTCACCCAATCCTTAAGAGAAAGCTTAATGTACTTTAGATTACTTTCCCAGACGAAATTGGGGGATCCAAAGAAAGAGGTGGTCCAAGCTTGGGTGACAAGATTGGGGATCGTTGGGTTATCCATCCAAAGCTGATTGAAACAGAAGGGTAGGGAGGCAAAGTTCTGTGGGGAGAGGAAGGAAAAAGTGATGGGTTTATGATCTGAGATAGCGAAGGGGAGAATTTGGGAAGAAATGTCGAGGGGGGAGAGGAGGAAGTTACTGCTAATAAGGAAGAAGTCCAGGCAGGATGTGATATGATGGAGGCCAACTCGTCTGTTATTCCAGGTGTTGTTTCCTTTGGTCGGTTTGATGTCTTGCATGTCTTAGTCTGAAATGAGATCAGTAAGATTTTCTGAAAAGGGGTCTCTAACTTTGCTTCCTCCTTTTTTTTCTCTGGGGTTGAGGTGGGTGTTGAAGTCTCCCACAATTATAAAAGAGGAGGGATCTATGGAGTTTCGAAGGTTTGAGAGGGAGGTCCAGGCTGCCATTTTGTTTTCATAAGTGTTTGGCATATAGATATTGAGTACAAGAATAACATTGTTGTTATCCTTGTTTTTGAGAATTGTTAAAATCCACTTTTGAGTTTCAGATATCACCTCAGAGCTCTATATATGTTCATTCTAGAGTGTTGCAATACCGCCAGAGGCACCCTGAGATTTGATTGCCGCTTCGCCGATGCTTTTGATAAGATTGCTTGTTGCTTCAAGGAGAGATGTTGAGTCCATTTTAGTTTCTTGGAGAAGAATTACCGAGGGGCTGGCCATTTGTTTTAGATCTTTTAGAGCTTCAGATTTATGTTTGTCGTCGAAGCCCCTACATTTCCAGGAGAGAAATATCATTGGAGGGGATTGGAGGGGGCTCGGATGCCAAGGGCCAAGTGATTCGTTCCTTTGGTTCCCGCTTTCCCTGTGGATGAATGGATTGTATGTTCTATTGTTTGTTGTTTTCCTTGGGATTTTTCCTTAGTTGTTGCTTCTTCTCTGACTTCTTTGTTTGTTCGTCGCCCATATTTCCTTTTCTTCTTCGGTGGGATCTCTCCTTCTTCTTTTTCCTGAATATATTGGACATGAAAATTTGAAGTTGAAATTTTCTGTTGTGCGGGTATGTTCACATCTTCCATGGAGGGACCGTCTATATCTGATTCGTCAATGGAGTTTATTAGGGGTGGGTCAGGGATCAAGGAAGGGATCGGGGCTGAAGAGGGGTTCTGCTTTGAGGAGGTCTCTCCTAGGAGTTCAAATGAGTTGTGGCTAAGGGGGAGATTGAGGATCAAAGAGAGAGCCTTTTTGGATGGAGATATTGGGGATTTTGGGGTAGGGTTTTGCCTAGAGGGTTCTGCCATGGAATGAGGGCTTGAAGGTCCTGAACGAGGTCCATTATTTTTACCACTGGTGTTTTTTTTTTGCGAACCTATTTCCATCCATCTTCTTAAGTAGGAGCATCGGTTTTTGAGGGTTGTTTGTTGCTTGGGCAGTTCTTTGCAAAGTGGTCATATTCGTGACAGGATTTTCATTTGAACGGAAGTTGTTCATAGTATAATTTTTGGATGTGGATCCAGTCATCTAGCTTTAGCTTGATTGTTTCCGGAAGCCCTTTTTCTAGATCTACTTCTACGCAGATCCTGGTGTGGGAATAGAGGCTGGATTTGGTCTCTACCCTATCAATGTATTTCCCTAGGGTGTCTCCTATGCTTTTCAATACTTCATCACCCCATAAGTGAAAGGGAAAGTGTGGAAGCCTTACCCAAACTGTCACAGCTGAAGGAATATCATTTTATGGATCGAAGTCAGGAGTCCATTTATTTAAATATAGTCCTCTTGGGCCAAATAAATATGGGTCGTTTATGAAGATGAGATCTTTGTCTATTTTAAGCTCAAAATAGAAAATGTAGAAGACCCTACCACAAAAGAAGTGATTCATCTTTCCTTGTGCCAGGGGATGCCAGTTCCGCTCAATCCAAAGATCTATTTGTTGAATCAAAGATCTATTCAGGGGATGCCCATGAATTTACCAACCCATGCTCATGAGGCAAAGGAGAGGGGTTTTCTTCTCGCAATGGTGTTGGGGATTGAGATTTCTGGGATCTGCTCCAACTTTTTGACAAATTGAGAGGTGTTGGGCCGAGTCGGAGGAGGGAAAAGCGAGCCTACGAGGGCTTTGAAGGGGACGACTTCGTCATCGAAGTCCGGAGGGGGATCTGGATCCAGATTCTCTAAGGCCATGGGAGGGATGAGAAGGTCGAAGGGAATCAGGAGGGTCGAGGGGGCGGTCGGGAGGGCTGAGGGAGGCGATCAAGAAGACCTAGGGTTTTCGCAGGTAAATATAAAATATCAATATAATTAATAATGAAATATCTATGATATTTTAGTATAGTTGACCATGTTAAACTATGATTTGTCATGGCTGGTTATGTTTGAGAATGTTTGGTTATGTTTGGCCATAGTTGACTTTGGTTAACCATGGTTGATTATGTTGTATTATGTTTGACTATGATTGACTTCAGTAATCCATGGTCTACTATGGTTGAATTTGGTTGACCATGGTTGACTATGTTAAACTATTATTGGCCATGGTTGAATTTGGTTGACCAAATTTAACTATGGTTGATTGTGGTTGACCATGTTGACTATGGTTGACTATGGATGGCATGGTTGACCATGTTTTACTGTGGTTATCCTTGGTTGTCTATGGTTGAACATGGTAAACAATGGTTGAATTTGGGTGACAATGGTTGACTATGGTAAACTATTATTGGCCATGGTTGAATTTAGCTATCCATGTTTAACTATGGTTGACCATGAGTGACTATGGTTGAACACTTTTCACTATGGTTGGCTATGGTTGACCATAGGTGATTTTCTATGGTTAACCATAGTTAACTATCACTGATTATGTTAAACTATAATTGACCATGGTTGAATTTGGTTGACCACGTTTGACCATGGTTTAACATGGACACGAGAGCTTTAGTGAGTGAACTTGTGACATAACACATTCGTTCATGGGATATTAAAGAATGCCTCTAAGTTCAATAGATATTGAAAAATCCCCCCCAAAATCCTTTTGTTGACCCATCCTCTCAATACATATTTACAAATTTAAAAACTCCCACTTTAATTGGATATTCTAGGTATCCCTTTTTTTCATGGCATTTTTAATGCCCCTTTTTATTTCTACCCCTAGTTTGGAAACATGATGAAACTCTTATACAACCACAATCACAAAAATAATCCAAAAATAAGTAAACAAGTGCATCAACATCCTGACATAGGGATATTCCACTAGAATAAGATAACCTTGGGTTCAAGGACTTGTTGTTATACTTCTTTCACCCCTCTCTTTAGTCTAATACATGGTCATGCATTTTTTGAGGAAGGGGGTTTATTTAACTACAAAAGCTCAGAGTAGAGAAGCCATGTATATAAACTTACTTTGCATCTCTGTATGAAAAAACACATGAAATCACACTAGATTGAAGACTTTAATTGAATCTTTCAAAAGAACCTTATAGTTGAAGAACCTAGTGGTTGCATTTTGGAAAATGCACCATGAACATGAATTCATTCCTTATGATTATATTTTTTCAAAGTGTTTTTTACTAAGTACCTAAAGGAAAGACCACCAATTATAGCACCAAAAAGCATTTTGGGTTCATGGATGAAAAAATACAAAAAATGGGGAGTGGAGGAGATCCATGTTTATAACCTATATGATGTAACCAATGAGGAAGAAATGTTGTGATACAACCAACTTCATATGTTGAGAGAATGGAAAGAGAAGAAGAGTATTCTCCTTGTAAGTTATTCACGATTCTCAAGTATAGTTTGTGAAAAATATGAAAAATCAAATGACCAAACATTGCCAACAAATTCTACTTGAGGGATTGAGAGTGTTGGTTTTAGGTGAAGGTCATTTCCCTCGAAATAAGGACACCGACATACTCCATGCTCTTTCCCAAATACATAGAAAGATATAGGTTTTATTGTGAGACGCCCTCTTTTAGAACAATTTTAAAGAGATCTTGATTCTTTTGAGAGTGTTGAGGCCTAATATTTTATATTTGAACTCTTTTCAAGCATTTTCCAATTGGTTGACCAGTGTTATTATTGCAACTAAGAGGCATCCAAAATTAATGTATTAGGGACATGTTCAAGATACGATGGAGGGAATCTTATTTGAAGTGTTGGGTTATGCAGTATAAAGTAGCATTGAAGAGGTTAAAATATCCACTCTACATGATCTCCAAGAACTAGCATCATTATTTGTTCATTATTGTAAAGGAGATGTACTCAAAGATTTGGTCAGGCTTGTTGATTTCACCACTAAGTTGAATCTAAATGATAAACAAAGAGGATCACTATGAAAACTACAACACTTTGTAGGAAATAGAATAAGTAGAGATATAATGTCTACAACAATCTACATAGATCCTTCACTTGAAGAAGATAATCCTTCAAGATAGTTGGAGCTCCATGTGGATAATATTGGGATTAATCTTACCAGTAGATCAAAATCATGGAGTGAAAAAAAAAATCCTTGACATTTTGTCCCTCTATGAGATAAATAAGAAGAAAGTATTAGTTTTTATTTAGTACCTACCCCCTCTAACTCTTTTAAAAAGATGTTAATGGAACAGAAAAAAAGGACAAAGGGTTATAAAATATTAAGACTATATGAGAACACTTTTGTAGAACTCATGGAAATAATTTGAATTACGCCATCCTTGATGATGAATTTGACTTCATCCTTCAAACTAGGTATAAAAGGATAACATTTGTATTTTCTACCTCCTCCCTAAAATCTATAAAACTTCCTTGATAGGCCTAAATATTGGAGACCACCTCTAAATGGCTCCAACATTAATTGTGTATTATTCCCCTCTCAAAAAAATATATGATGGATTTCTTAATTCTGATAAGAGATCTTAGTAGAAAATCCTTCCCTTGGGGTGTTACCTATTCACCCTTGATGTTGAGAGCCTTCACCCAAGCATTCATATAGAGGCAAGTCTTGGATCTCTTCGACACTTCATCAAAGGACATTTTTTGAAGAATAAAGTACATTTTATAATCAACATTGAAGAATTGGTTCTCACCCAACACTATCTAGAGTTCAATGGAAGGTTTTAAAGACAAAAACATGGAACAATAATGGGAAATAAACTTGCAATTGTTTATGCTTTCTTGTTTCTCTCCTTTATGAAGCTTCAAGTGGAGAATATGGTTGATCTCTTTGGTCTAGTTTACTAAAAGAGATTCATTAATTATTCATTTTTCAGCATTCATTAATTATCCATTTGGCATGGCTCAAAGGAAGAATTGGCTATCTTTATGGATAAATATGATTCATGCTACCCTACAATCAAAATGATTTTACTTGTCCCTACATAAGAAGTTAACATTTTTGATGTCATAATATTAAGGGTCCTAATTTCTCTTATACAGTCTAATCAACACCAAATTCTACTAAAAACCCATGAATGCCTATCAATAGGTTCCTTTCATATTGAATCATCTTATACATCAAAGGACAATTTTCCTCGTAAGTAGGTTGACGCAGCTTTTGATCCAAGAAAGCAGTAGAGATGACTTCAAGACTATTAAACATATGTTTTTCCATGTAAGTAGACCTAGAGACCCCTTCAAATTCCTCCTTCCACCTTTTGTTAAGGATAACTTCAACAATAAAGATTATCTCTGGGTTGAAGTCCACTCTTTAGCACTTGATAGGGGTCCTCTTAAAAGAAAAATAATTATGCATATTCTTAAATTGGGTAATTATAAATATTAAAGAAATCTCAAGCTTCATTCATGTAGTTTGGGATATATATATATATATATATATATATATATATATATATATAATTAATGTTGAACTCAAGCATATTTTTAGGGTATTAATACGGTAGAGAAAAAATAAACCGATGAGATCTCACCTTTCAAGGTAACTAAATTAAAATCCTTATATTTCAAAATTAAGTTCATTAAATCTTAATGAATTGACATAGATAAAACAATAAAAATACCAACATGAAAAGAACAAAACATTTTCACTTAAAAGGTGCCACAACACTAGATCTTGTCTCACAAAAAACTCGGAATATAAACAAGCCTTACCACCTAACCCTCAGAACTTTTGCAATATCAATAGAATAAATCAAGAATTATGTTTAGCTGATTATCTAGAAAATAGGGGAGATAATAAGGAATAACCATTGGGAAAATACTACCACCTTCAAGTAAAAGGGTTGTATACGTTTTTCATTCCCACATAAAAAACATGTAGACCATCCTTGATAATAAATGGGTCGTTGTCTATAAAATGATAACATCCTACAAAATTACGCCATGGATATTTATGCAATTCAATCAAAATATAAACAAGTAATTTACGGAAGTACAAGATACCACCATAAGTTCCCACAACTAATATTTATAGCCATTGATAAAACCTCTATTACTTCACTCTTAACTGCAAACCTTGAGAGAGGACAAATAAAAATTTGTATTTCAGATAAGTTTATCTCTAATGTAGGTTAATGCTTACCAAGAGTATCTAAAGCCATGGGTGCCAAATCTCTCCATTTCTATGTCCTTTCCATGTAATCCATCTTTTTCCTATCATCCAAATATTTTCCTAGGTCATCTACATTTTGGCTAGAAGTGCAAAGAAAGCCTCAAATGATATTTGACAACTCAATGACTCAAACTATGAAAGAGATTTTGAATAAAAGTCAATAATCAAATGAAGGCCTAACAAGTAACTTTTACTCATCCTTTTATCAAACTCCATTCAAGTAAGACTATGAGGATTTGTGGTAGAAACAAATGCATGTTGATGCTACAGAGGATAGACATTTATGCAAAGTCTGGTCAATGAATCATATATATATATATATATACATATTTATGCAAAGGCTTTTCAATGAATCATATATATATATAAGGAATCAAATAATTTTTTAAAACAATTACATAATAACTTTACCAAAGAATGATATTCTACATAAGAATAAATCTTTCACTATAGGTTAAAAGTGGGCATAAGCACCTACTGTGGTAAATAGAAATTTGTTGGATCATTTGGCCTTGGCATTATATCAATAGGAATAGTTCCCGCAAGCTAAATACAAGAGCCATAGGTCCATTTACAAAACTATGAAAAGTCATACTGAAAAGTCATACATGGAAAGAAAACTTTAAACTGGAAAGTAGGAAAATTTGAGATGTTAATGAAGATAAAGTTAGTTCAACACATTATTTACTCATTTTCCACAATATTGTATCAGGTAAGTGAATTATATTGAATATGGGAAATTTATTGTTCAATTTGTCATCGAGAAAACATACAAACTAGTAAGCAAAATAATGTAGGTAAGCATCTGTGTCAAATCAAGGCCCAATTCCTTGATAGGCTCTACAAATCTAACTTGATCCTTTAATCTGAGGAACTGGAAATGGAAATAACTTTAGGAAAAGTGGTTCCTTAGGTTATAGTAGTGGAAAATGATGTAAATGTGGTATTAGACATATGATATCCATACTATGTGTTAACTCCCAAAATGAAACCGTCCTTTCGGCCGAGTTTTGGGTGGATATCATAGCTTTAGGTAGTATCTTCAAGTCTTTTTGAGTTTTTTACAGCTGAGGAAATTTTTGGTTTTAGTGTGTCTCAGAAAATAATTGACCCATAAAAGTCTTTTCTTTCAAAATTGTAAATTTTTACTTTCCACAGCTAACGTGTTTGCAAAAGATTCATTGTTAGCTGTGGAAAGCGATAGCTTTCAACAACTAAGGACGTCGTTTCATCAGTTAAAAGTGTTGTGGAAAGTGACAAAGCGCGAAAGGTTTGACAGATAGTTCGCACGTGGCACGCTGTGGAAGTACCTACTTCCTACGGCTAAGGAACATTTTCAAGTGATGTGGCATGCTGTTTCACTTTCCGCGGCTAAGGTGAGTTTCCTATCAAGCGGTGCGGTGTGGAAAGTACTCACTTTTCGCAGCTAACAGGGATTTTCAAAGGAGTCGCGTGCTGGTCAAAGTAGCAAGCGAGCGTGATGGCAGAGGTGTTCTCCAAGCACCGTAGCTGCATGAAGCGGGAATCACGTGCTCATTATCCACGCATGCACGAAATGATGAGGTGATCACCCCCCACGTCAAAACAAGATCCGAGACATGCGCAAATGATGAGGTGATCACCCCTCACGTCAAAACAAGATCCGAGAGATACGCGCTGGTGGAAGCGGGTAATCATAGAAGTTCAGTTTTTCTGTACCAGGATATGACGGTAATTCAAAATATTTCCATAACCCACGCGCAACTATCATCAAGCACCCGAAATGGAAAGTTTGCATCCGGCGACGCAGGTACAGAGGAGGTTCAGAGAGACTCACACCATCAAATCAGGTAGAATCGACATATCATAGGTTGTTTCCAAAATACACCTGCTGGCTCTGCATTTGACTCCAAAGACAGAGTCGGTTTAGGATCAAGCAAAGAAATAAAGGTAATGTGGGTTCAAATTAAAGAGGCGCGGAATTACAAAGTGGTCAAGTGTCTAACCTAATGGTGAAAAGCGCTGCGGCTCTTTTGCTTTAAACGAGAACTCAAATAATCGCATCCTTTCTCCGGAATCATATCCCGGTAGTCCGCAGGACATTTTCAAACGCGAAGGTTGTATGGAATTTGTAAAGGTTGCAAATTAAAGCCACCGCTTTCACCAAGCCTTCGTAATGATGACATTTGATGGCAAATGTAACTCGGGTAAATTCCGCGGAAATCAAGGTGGACGGTAGAAGCTTATCGCAGTTAGCCTACAAGGTTACCGATGATCGGTCAAAGATGATGGTTTAAAACCACGGCCCTAAAAAATTAGGATTTCAAGTTCCATTTGAAAGATGGATAGTGCCAAAGCCCGGGAGTGCGGTATGCCTGCTGTTTATACCCGACAGAAGAGTGGCGATTTATCCAAAGGTATCTAAAGCGAGAGTATTACATCGTATGGAAGATACCGACAAGCTGAGATGATGTACTCACTCTAAATTGATGATCATTTTACGCAAGACTCCTAATAATTTGCTTTACTTTTATATCACAGCTTGGTTTAAAGTCCGCAAGAGAATTGGGAGTCCAACCTTTGCTTCTTGTCACGGCGTCACCTAGAAGACTCATAAACTATCATTCTACAAGAATTAAAGCAATAAGGGAGAAGTTGGGAACACTTCCCATTCGGGAAGGTTTTGAAACTCAAATCAAACCGCACGAAATGTATGGCGTGGATCAAAGAAGAAAGCCTCCCTCGATTAGAAGTGCAGTAAGAAGAAGAAGGCCGCCTCGCATCTTCGTGATTGGCATCGTGGGTGAAGTCCGCTTGGAAAAGGAAGTTAATTTCGTTTACTCATGGTATACCATACGTTAGATCGACATCCTACACAACAAAGCATATAGGGAAAACATTCTTTAAATCAGCTATACTCGACATTTGGAATCAATATAAAGACTAAAGGTCTCGCCAGAATAAGGGTCGCTGGCAACGCCAGTAGAATGCCTAACTATGGAAACAAAAGCACAGCAGGAGAATCACTAACAAACCCGTATCAAACAAAGCCCGCGAGAATCAACAAACACCCTTGGCGATACCGCTCAACAGGAAGTTCTCGAGCTTTGTGCAATTAAGGACGTATAAACATTGTCCATAACTTCGGTAAAACAAATGCAGTTGGGCTGCGGCTGGCCGCTGAGAGCTGCGAAAGAGAAAAAGAGGAAGAAAGCTCCTACCAATAACCGCAGCTAGGACAGAAGATTTCGCCCATTAATCTTCAAGAAGCTAATCGTGGATTGAAACAAAAGATGAAAGCAAAGGTTCATCCGCGTAATTCCGCCGCTCTCGCCTTCAAAAGCCGGTTACGGGCGGTAGGAAGTCAGACATTAATTGATCTTGGTTTGAAGTAAATTTTGAAGGCGAAGCTCTTTTTTGTGCATATCGAGACTTTCAACAACACCAGGCTACTATTTCATTACTCAAGAATGCTGAAAGATAGATTTCCAACAACAAATTTTAACCCGTGAAAGTTTCAAACGGCCGCGCTGTTGAAAGCTCTGCAACCAGATTTTGAGGACAAAATCGCAACAGTTTATTTCCAACTTGTTTTGAAGATATGCCAACGTATCAATGAACCATTAAATTGCATGCAAAGAGTTCAACCTCATGGATTCGAGGAATTTTGGATACGCTTTTAAAACCATATCCTAAAACTCAGCCATAAATATTGGGAAATGGAACAGTCACGCACAGGTGTCATGCTACTTCACTACATCGCAGATGCTGGAAGCTGGAGGAAGCAAATGGATTTTTGTATGCTGAAGACAATTCGAACACTCAGTTCTATTATTGAAGACTTTAATTTCATAGTTGTTTAAGTAGAATAGAACTGTTTTTATTAAAGGACAGATCCATGTTTTTAGGATCTGTGTAACCATTTGTAAAAGACTATAATTACATGTTTTGATATCAAACAATGGTTCGATTCTGGACAGAGAAATACTCTTTTTTTGTACTCAGACTTGCTATGCTAATACAGATCACAGGTTTCTTTCAGTTTTGATTGTCAGCTTTCCATATTTCTTCTGCATTATTATCTGTGTTTTCAAGCTTTGAATGGCTGTTATCCCATTGTTTAGCTCATAGCCTGATAATAAGTCTATTGATTGTCTCTTAGACCCTACTTTGCACTGGTTTAGTTACAATTTGTTCTCCATCCACTTTTAAGTTACCTGCTGATTAATCAATCCTTGAAAGCACTGTCTATTTGTTTATCATTTTCATGTTTGAATGCTATAAATTGTATTGAGTTGTCCCATTGATCCACATTCACAAAATACAAAAACATTCGTTTCTTAAGTTACCAAGCACCTCTGGTCTGCAACCACAGAGGGTTTCTTGGAGTGATAACACTATGAATGGTGTATTTTGGAAAACCTAATTTTTTGGTCTAGCTGATCAATTTTTGGGTGAGGTTAGGATCACATTATATGACTGAGATACATTATAATTTTATTTTACCAAGAAATGAGACAACCAAAGAGAGAAATAAATTCCATGGGAATAAGAACCACCCTCAGAAGAGGCCAAAGGATTCCACTTGTCATCAAGAAAGTCTCAAGGAAATGAGTTACAAGATCTCAATAGGGATGAGGTAGGCATACCCACACTCATTGAGATAACTCATGATAATAAATAAAGGGTGTACATAGCATAAATGTATCAAATTGGTCAAACAAAATAATGTCTCAAATACAATCTGATGATGGGAAAAGAGAGCCATAATACCATAGAATGAGATCAACAATCCCATATACATATGCTTGGATCAAAGGTGCCAGGTCTATATAATAATTATTGTTGGTATCGATACATAGGAACTGATGGCCCTACCCTTGGGGGAGGGGGATGGAAACAACTTGAGAAGCCCTGGAAATGGGATCCAAATATCTGAAATGAGTTAATTGAAGGGAAGCTCAAACTATGGGCTTTGAGAATGGAAAAATTGAGCCAATCAAATCTCAGGAACTACATCTGAGGTGGCATCATGGATATATGTACAAATCTCAATGATGCGATAATGAGATATGTTCGAGCATGTGACATCCTACCAAGTATAAGATCAATGATGAATCTCTCAACTTGTTCCAAGGTAATTGATCAAGGAGGGGGATAGGTACCAAGGTACATAGGACTAACCCATATAATGAAGGTGTTGATGTTTATAGGGGGGACTCCACTGATGCCAAAGAATGAAAGAGATTCCTTAGGCTCGAAATCCAAAGTACAAAAAATGGAGCTATATATCTAGAATCAAATAATGATGCTAGAAATTTTGGGGGACTGCCTAAAGGGAAACCGTCCCTTGAGGTTTATTGCAACTCACAGATGTCCAGGAAACTGATACAATCAACTATATCAGTGAACCACCAAGTGTACAATTCTCAATCATGCTATAATGAGTTGAGGTCGATCATGTGAGAAACAACCAAGTCAAAGAACATTGATGACTCTCCTTTCTTGGTTCGAGGTACTCACCAATGATGAATATGAGACCAAGGTACAAAATCCTCTAAGCCATGCCCTTAGAATAGAGGTGTTGAATTCAATAGGGGAAGGCCCACTGAAACCAAGGAAATTATGAGTTCTTGAATCCATCATGAGGTAGAAATTAGTAATGTGTGACTGATAGAGATTGATAACAAAAGGAAAGGGGGAAGGAAATGACAGGTGGAATCAAGACTTCCCTTGTTCAAAGCATAAATGCAAGGTTGACCAAGTAACACCTAAAATAATTCTACAAGGAATAGTTGTTTAATAGGCATATGTATTTTCAAGGACATATTAGTAAACCACAAAGATAACTAGAGGTCAAAGTTGGGAAACACAAGATGGGTATAATTCACATAGGTGTTGACAAAATGTAATAGGATTCAATGTGGAACTGAACAGACTCCATAGGACATAAAGGTGAATAATCACAGATTTTCTAAAAAGGGGAAACATAGGATTCTACCAAAAACTAAACCGAGTACTATAAAAGCATAAGGCCCTCTTGGTATTACCAAGGGGGGTGCCAAGAGGAAAGGGTAATATATCTAGTACAAATACAATAGATATAATATGTGTGTCAAGAGACATAATATCCAATCAAAATCCCACTAAGAGGAAACCAAAAGGGGATATAGATGGGAAACCAGGAGAAAAATATCCCAGGAAAACCCGAGATGGTAGCAATGTTGAAGGTGAAAATTGCAAATGGTAGGGACATTAATGGAAATCACTTCAAGGGTGGGTGAATGGTGGCATAAAAACAAAGAATTGTCACTATATGGATGAAGCAGAGGGCTTATGATATGTGATAATCGAACAAATATCAATATAAAATGTGGGATTCCACAGGGTGTGGCTATCAACATGATGAGAAGAAACACATGTGACTCAACTCTGGTATGTAGACTAACTAGACACTGAATCCCTAAGGGGATTAAATGTCATGGGCACCAAAGTGCAACAAGGGTCACTATTCTAGGGCACCCATGTGAGGAATTCTCTAACACTAGGTAGATGGAAAATGCAAAACAAGGAGAGGTTGGTTCATCTACCCAAGTGAGGGGATTCATATAGGAAATTTCTAGGGAATGAAAGGAAAATGCAAGGAACATACGGGAGTTAAACTATGCTAAATGCTAGGGAAGTTAAATCTTGGAGGAGACCCATATCCATGAAAAAAAGAGGCTAACCATGGGGAATTCCTACTCATAAGTCAACAAATACCCAAGAATAAAGGTTCTCAAGTAATTGAGACAAATTTGTGAGAATTTGTAAGAAAACAAGCATGATTTAATGTTTCTTGGAAAAATAGCTTCTTGGTGAAGTATCAAAGAAATAAATTCCAAGAATGCATTGAAAATATGATTCCAATGGCGATGGCACATCAATCCGAATCTGGATGAGGGGAGAAACTACTAGAAGGAGGTCCTAGAGGTACCCATCCCACAAGGATGATCATGGAGACCTAATGGTAAGTGTGGGATCACCAATATATTTTTGAATTTCATAGAGTAGAATGGTATAATATACGATATCAATCATCAACTATATGCAATGTGTAGATATTATGCCAATGAGGCTTGTAGGATAGACCACCCAACAAATGAGAGGATATCTTTCTCAAGCTGGTCCATTGGGGCTAGGAATGAAGTGGATAATGATTAAATCTAAAATTGGCTAGAGAGGTCATCATGCCCCTAAGCATGAGATCCCCTACCCCATTAAATGATGATGGGAGGGAATTATTAGGTATGGGTAGGTGGATGTGATTCACCCCTTCCCTATGTATATGTATCATGAAAGGATCATGCCCTAGAGGATGAACATACACATATGCACTATTGATGTAGTTTTTTGAAAGGCAAATGTGGATTGCCAATATGTTATATGAGTCATAGGGACTCAAATTTTGGGTTCACAAATAGGTGTTACCATACCAAGGATTCTCTATGGATATGGAAAAAAAATGCTCACTCAAAAAATATTTCTATCCAAAAACATATTGGTCAAAGGGACTAGGTTGAGTCAAGCAGTAGGAATGACAATGGAGATCATTCCGAGGGTAATATGGAGTGGTTAGGAAGTCTAGAAAATCTTCACTAGAATGGTAGATGAGAGTACCAGAGTCTACACTACCAGATGAAGTGGTGGAAGATGGGGTAGTGAACTTGGTATCAACACCATGGGAAAAAGAAGTGTGGTTCAGATTCATGACATCTACATATGTAGATTGAAGACTAGTGGATGGAGGCTCCACCGATGTTGAGACTGAATCGACATGGGGCATATAACGAATTATTTGATGTATATTAGTAGAAAATGTAGCAATTTTCGATAATTTTGATCCCATGGAAGTTGATAGGTATATTTGCATGAAATTCTTATTGATTTTCACTTCAAGAAGACCAATTTCAATGATTGGTTTACTATTGGTCTGTAAAAACATTTCTCACTTGAGGGCACAATCCTCTACTATTGGGGTTGGGTGTTCTAGAGAAGCATAATCAAACTAAATAATGATTTCAAATCATGGAATTAGGGTAGTGTAGGATAGTGATGAGGATAGTGGTCATATGTATCACACAAATCATAGGTGTGATTTGTGCACAAGAAATTAATACATTTATAGGATGTTTCGAGAAGCATAACCTGCACAACTGGTGTGGAAGGAGTAGGTTCCAAATCTTCCACATTAATAATACCTTTGATTTTAGGTAGTTGAGTATAGTTATTGGTAGTGTGGCTAGGAATATCACACAAAGTTCATGGACATGTGTCTCTAGGTGTTGGGTTTAGGGTTGCCATGGCTTGTCCTAGGTTATCTTTGCCCCCTTTCTTTTTTGGAGTTGATATCGTTTTCAATTACCTTCCCTATTTGTGGAAGGTTAGGATGGGCCTATATAGGTTCCTTAGGAGATACATGGGTAGTCAGTATCAGTTGAACAAGTTTCAAGGACAAATAAGTAATCGACTTTGAGGCTGGAGGAGAAGTAGGAGGAGGATCTAAGTTCCATACATGGATCCCCAAGGTAAGGTTGGGGAATTCAATGTGGCCATAATAGGGGTATTTACTATTCCCGAAAGTGGAAATAAGAAAGGGACCTAGCCAAAGGGGTAATACCAATGATGATTCCTCGTTGGTGGTGGAGTTGAAGATGTAAGAGATGAGGGCCTAGAAGATGGCTATGTATTTGGACCTGTAGGATGAAGATATGATGACACCATATAGACATTGGATGGACTTGGTTGGGTAAGGATAAGTGGAGGATCATAATACACACCAAGTAATGTTAAGTCTTTGTAGACTCCAGGGCCAACTTTAGAAAGGGAGGTGACTGGTTGGATCCCATCCAAGGAAGAGACAAATTTGTTAGGGTAGAGTTGAGTTTTAGGATCGTGGTAAGTTAACTAATAAATGGTGACAATTTTCCCATTATGGGGTAAGCTCATTGTGTGGAAGACCGAAGAGACAACCAATTTCATAGTGTACGTAAAACTACGACCTAAGAGGATGTTATAATCCAAAGGGGCATAATAATATCATCATCAATTAACACTTGCTTCTCTGCCAATTGGATGGGATAATTTTTCTATAACCCTTTTGGCTAGATGGAACAATATTAGGAGAACCTAACTTCTTCCAGACTTGGGACTACATAACGCATGTAGATGAACCTTCATCAATGATGCATTGATGAATAATGATATTATTGATGGGCACTAGAAGTTGGAAGGCCATTGAATGTGGTAAATGAAAGGTATCATATTTGTCAGTGTCAAACATAATCAACCTATCATCTGAAGGATCACAACACCCAAACAAGATATAAAATCCTTCCTTTGTAAAGGAGATGTCTAGAGGAATTCAAGGTATGACAATGTTGTAGGAGATTGAGCTAAGTCATCTACTATGCTATAGTTATGGGTTGCATGTGCATGTGAGTTGGGGGAATTCCACCTTAATGGAACCTTAGGCACCTTAGGATGTAGGTACACACTTCAGAGAGGAATCTTTAAAGGTCCATTCCTGGATAGAGGGGGATTAGAAGAATTGGTGGGTTATGCTTTAGGAGGCATATGATATTGACATGATCGGGTAGTAAGGTTGAGATCAGCCAAATCTAGGTAAAGGACTTGGTAATTCCCATTCCTAGGAGTAGTGGAAATGGGAAGTGGTCCAAAAGAAATGGAATTTGGAATAGACACAAACCCTTATGTTGGAAAAGGGTTTCACAACACAACTGGCTACGATGATGAATGTGGAGTGGGTTGACTATTATAGCGTTTAGCGGCCTCAACTCCTTCCCACATATGATGCATATTAGGTAACAATGAACACTCATGGGTATAATTTCCATATACAACATAATTAGTGCAAGGTTTATCGGTATAGAGGTTTGTATTCTTCCCCTTCTCGGGCCAGGGATTATTACCTTGGACTTGTGTTGCAACAAATTGGTTTCCACAAGCATTGGTATTAGTTTGTTGGTTTAGATTCCCCTATTTCCCTTGGTTTTGGTTATTCTTCTTGCCCTTCCCCTTATTCTTTTTTTTATTATAATCGGGGGGATTTGGGGCATTATGTTGTGCATACACTGCCCTTGCAGAGGAGGTGTAGGATAACTATCAGGGGATTGGGGTAGTATTATTGGAGGAACTATGACAAGTAGTGAAGGGATAGGGAAAGGATAATAGGAATTCATATTAGCACCACCAAAAGAGGAGTTATTACAAGTAGGCCCATGAACATGTGGATGACCAGGAGGTGTAGGGTAAGAAGAACTAGTGCCTAGTTGAGATGAGGAACACAATGAATCCTTAGGAGGAGTAGGATATCCCTAATACGTTAAAGCCTCTCCATAAAGGTAACCATATCCACTAGGTATAGGGGGATTAGGGTTTGGATAGGCATGTGAAACAAATCTTATCAACCCATTAGCCACATGGGATGTACTTGGTGCTGACATGTCATCTGATTGAGAGTGAGGGGAATTGGGAAGGATGTTATATAGATACCATGATTGGGCATAAATAAGATCATACTTTTGTTCCTTTTGGATGGTTTCTTCCTCATTTCTAGGAATAGTCATGGCTACATCCTTATTGATGGGAGGGAGAAGGGATTTTAGAAACTAATCCACAAGGAATTGATCACTGATATCAAATTTACACATTACATGTCTTCTATGCCACTCATGGATATGATCCAAGGTGAGAGTGGTTATGTTCTGATGGAAATTGGTGAAGATTTGTATCCCTGTATCATGGAAGACAAGAAGCTAGAAGAAGGTGAGGAAATACTTTGTGATGGACTCAAAGGTGGTATGGGTATTGCTAGGTTAGTCTATGTACTTTTTGGTGGTAGAACCCATCAAATTTCCTTGAAAAGTATCAACCTAATCGAATCCTCTGTTATGGGTTTAGAGGAACACCAAAGGTGGAAGTACATGATATGCTTGGAAGGATCCTCTCCAACTTTATCCTAAAAATTTGGGATATCAGAGGGAAGCTTGTTTGGGATATTGGGCCAATTGGTGTCATGGAATATAATATCATTGATTAACTTGGTCAAATCAAGGATATTTAACCTTTCCATAAAAGGAAAAAAGGCTAGTTGGTATTGGCTCCAATATTGGTTCCGACCATGGTGGAACTCAGGTCGAATGAGGATCAAGGACCATAAAGGTGGAACTAGGTTCAGAACTTGATATTACAACACCCCTCAATGGGGAGGGGGATCTGAATTAGAATAACTAGAACCCAAAGGTGGACTAAAGTGGGATGCCCTGCTTCGTTGAGTGGGGAAGATACTATGTCTAAGAGGGAACTCAAGTTGAAGGCCTTTTGGCTGAAAATAATGTCTCCTAGGGGAGCTATGGAATCTAGATGAAAATATCACCCTAAAGATGAAACAATCTAATCAAAAGGATAATATAACAAATCAATGAACTAAGAAAATAATAATGATAAAAAAATTCACTCACTACGTGATCAAGTGGTGCAAGAAGTGAGTATAAGTGTGTCTGAATCAATATAAATATATCCTAATTCAAGCATATATATTCTATAAAGAGAAATGACGCTAACCTATAAGATAAAATAGATGGAATAAAATAGATGTAAGGCTTGCAATAAGCCAGTAAATTGGCTAGCTAATGAACAAGTCAACCAATATTAAGCAAGTCAACTAGTTGTGTGTCCAATCAAACCAATACAGGGAATAAACCAAGAAGAAGCCCAATCAACCAAAAATATTGTCATTCCCTCTATACGATCCATGCACCATTGTATGACAATATACCACCTCCCAGGAGCTTTGCACTTGTCTCTATATTTTTTAGCCTTTCCAGGCAATAAATGAATCAACCCAGGGAGAAATTCAATCGACTAGAAAGTAAGAAAATTGATGGATAATATTTGAGTCATCAAAGAAGGATTGAGTCAATTGGGCAACAAGGAAACCCTAGCCAAATTACTTCGAACAATAAAGGAAATCATTTAGGGTGAGAAAAAGTGGCCTTTAGTAGAGAGAGAGGCATATGAGCCAAGGTGTGGGAAAAGAGAACAATGCCCCACCAACATTGGAATATTGTGTATACCTAGTTCTATAATTAATTCAAATTCATGAAAAACCGTAAACCTTCATACAAATTACCATGCAATAAATCCATGAAATAAATGAAGAGTCTGTTTAATATGGACAAAAGGAGCATGCCAAACTATGAGAAAATGTCCAGGTAATGGATAGCATTGAATAGTTGATTAATAGGGACTCCCATCAAGGGGAATTTTTTCCCAAACCAACACCATCATCGTACACTGAAAGGTTGATCTATTCTTTTGGCGTATCCCTACATTTCTGGTTAAAACAAATTTCCCAGTTGAAAAATGATAAACATGGCATGCACATTAAATGAAAATTACATTGGTATTGGGTGGATATTTCATCAACCAGACTCAAAATATGGTGAGGAATATCATTCTCATCTCATCACTTTGAAGTTAACAAAACCAGATAAACGATTTGGAAGCTGTGGTGATAAGAATTAGAAACATAATCAAATATCCATCACACGGGGCATATAAGAAATTACTAAACCCAGAATAACAATGAAATAAAAACATTTACACATAGATTTCACATTCGACGAGAAATTTTATTATGATCAAGAGAAAATTACATATGGGTAAGATATACACAGACTCTATGCATTGTTACTCACTGTAAAGACCAAAATTGAAGTAGGCCATGGCTCAGAGACACATTTTCTTAGAGTGAACATGAACATTAAATCCTTCATCCACTCAACCTTAAGAAGGATGCCCTCTTCGAGCTCTAACTTATGCTATTGCCCTTCCCTATTTCTTCTCTCATTTCCTTCTTCGCTACAATGTTCATTCTTTTAATTTGTTTCCTTTGGAAGGCCAACTGTCACAAGGTTCGTTTCAACTTTCCATTATTCCAAAATACAAAATAAAATGAAAACAACAATTACAAGTTTATTAGAATTTTAAAAATTAATTTAGGCAAGCATCCAATTTGGATCACACCTCCCCATTTGCAAGATTTTGGTCCCCAAAAGCTTCAACTCCCTTCAATCGTCTTATCCTGTCCACTAAAAAACTTTGGAAAATATCAAAGAAAGGATGCCTCCATTATAGGATGGAAGATAAGAGCTAAGTAGGAGGTGCCTTTAGCATAACCATGTTATCCTTATGATGGTGGTTAGTGACATTCACTATTGCAATAGGTCATTGGAAAACCATTTCTCCTTGGGATCCAATTGAAAATAACTCCTTGTTCCCACTAACCTTGAATCTCTAAGATTTCTTCTTGGTTGTTTAGTTCCTGGGATGGAGTTATGGGTGAAGCCTCCAACATTTTTCTTCCCAATGTCCAGTCAATCTGTAGTACTAGAAATAGTTCCTGCATGGATTTCTTGGCCTTCTAAAGTGCCAACAATCGCTAGCCTTTTGACCCCTTTTATTGCAACATAAAAAAACTAATCCATTCATTTTCTATCTTTGATGATGCTTTCCAAATTGGTTGCTTGGTCCACCAAGAATTGGAGGGAATATGGATGGTAGAATCATCTCTTTGTTGCCCCATTCCAAGATTCTACAATAAATTTTGAGTGGATTGTTGCACATGGCTTCTTTTTCATTTCCTCTTTCCTTGACGAAAGTGGTTTTAGTTTCACTTGTGTTTTCTAGTTTTCCACTATATCCTAGGCCTTCATGCTTGGGTCTCTGTTGAGATACAATGGGAATCAAAATCCCTTGGCCTTCCTTGTCTATCATAGCCCATTTTCCTCATGATATTGGAACCAATGCCTCTAGTGTTCTTCTCAAAGTCACCAACGATCTTGGAAGGTGAGTTTATCGTTTTTTCCTCTATCATGGTGCTATCTTTGACAGTGGAAATGGAAGGGGATTTCTTGGTCTTTTGGAAAATTGCTTCTAGCTTCTTCAAGGCCTCTTCCTTCGTTTCCAAGTCCTAGTATAGGTGAGAAGTGACCTTAGTGAACCTCTCCTCCTACCAATTATCCAACTCAATGAATTTCTCCCCCAACTGCAATAACTATAATATACTCCTATATAATTCTTCCCTCATGGTGGTGAAGGAGTCCCGATGGTTGGCAAGATCTTTCTTAATCTCATCTACTCTCTTCCTCCAATACCGACTTTCTTCTTGGATATTCATGTTGATTTCTCTTAAATATTATAGATTCTTCCTATTTAAGGCTTTTCCCATTTCAAATTATTCAAGGTCTCTGGAAAACCTTCTCTGATACCATCTAATCCATAAACAGTGGGCCTATGGTCTGTCTATCCCACCAACATGGATGCTTCTATAGAATAAAAACCATATTTTTGTCTCAGAATTGTTCAAATGGTTGTAAGGACTTCAACAAGATAGTAAATCATCCAGCTAATGAACAAGTCGGCCAAGATTAAACAAGTCGACTAGTTGCGTTTACAATCAAACCAAGATGGGGAATCGACTAGGAAGAAGCACAATTTCCCCAATTAACCATAAATTTGGTCATTCCATGTGTACAGTCCATGATCCATTGTACAATAGTGTACCACCTCCCATGAGCTTGACACTTGTCTCTTTATTTGTTAGTCCTTCCAGGAAATAAATGAATCGACCCAGGGAGCCATTCAATCAACCAGAAAGTAAGAAAATTGATGGATAAGAGTTGACTCAACAAATAATGATTGACTTGATCGGCCAACAAGGAAACCCTAGCCAAATTACTTTGACCAGTAGAGGAAATCATTTAGGGTGAGAAAAAGCGGCCTTCAGTAG
>SNQJ01S0066474.1:0-10929 GCA_010110895.2 Picea sitchensis
CTGGCTTCACGATCTTTCCTTTCACAATATCCAACACTTTATTCTTAGCAAGGATGAGGTCAATCCTTGTCTTCCATGCTCTGAATTTAGAGGCTCCATCTAGCTTGTTCTCAGACTTCATAGAGTTCGTCATGGCTTGCTTGTCTTGGTCAAACCCTGGATTTGACCAGAAATCCAAACTTCACGTCTTGGCCTTCTGAGAGTACCAGGAGATGCACTGGGCTAGGGCGCACTGATCTATCCAGAGATTAGGTCAATCTCGTCACTTAAAGTGCCTCAACAAGAGGTTTAGGGTTTATTCAACTGCTTCTGCTAGTAACCCTAGCTGTAGTGCTTATGGAAGCTGCTCCTGCTAGTAACCCTAGCGGCAGTTCCTCAACGAGCTCAATATCTAGCGGCTATGTTTCCTTCCAGCGTTTTAGGCTGACTGAAGGGTTGTGGGCTCATAACCTGTTAGAATATAGAATATGGTGTGCTTGTTTTACCATTGACGATACCCTCGTCACCTAACCACAGGTCGAAGCCTCCCTCCGAGCACCTTAACCTTGACTGAGAATTCCTCCGGAAGAAAACCCTAGGCTAGATAGCCAAACAAAGAGTAGTGCATCAATCCCCAAGGATAGAGCATAAAAAAAGAATGATCAAATGTTCCAAACCCTAACCAAGAGATATCCAATCCAATACTGAAACTAGCTACTGCTGCAGCTGCACCTGCAACCCTCCTCCAAACCTGCACACCAGACTGCAACTGCAGTGTGCACCAACTGGGAAACTGCAATTCTAAGATGTTGTCAAATGAGAACTAGTGCCCTATATTTATAGTAATCCTGTCAGTTTGCTGGGGCCGAATTCTCATTCTGGGTATGTGTCTGTTCAGTATATTATTATTAATTCTGGTCGACTTCTTCTCTTGGAGGCTAATAACCTAATATAAATTATCTTCTTGAGCCGACAAGGCTTCTAGGGTTATTAGCCAACTCATTAGGGTTTCTCTTACTTTTCGTAGTCTTGTATTGTCGTCAAGTTCACAAATGGGGGTAAATACCTCCTGCAACTACCATAATATTAACAACTGATTCATTTTGGGAGCTAACATTTGGCTCCAACTAGGATGGACACCTGCCTGTGAGGTCACCAAGAACCTAGCAAGACTCAGTAGCCTTTATTACAATTTAAAAATTTGAAAAATAGTTTTTCTTAGTACCATTGGGCATGGAGTTATTCAAGCAATAAAAACAAAGAAAACAGAACTGAAAAGAATATGTACAAGTAAGGCAGGGCTTTAAGAAAAGCCTTATGAAAAATAGGTCTTTAGAAAACGCCCATTGAAAGGGCCACCTGCTACTTCCTCGCCTGCAAGATTTTGGAGAATAAAGGTATTGTTCTGCTGAACTGTTGTTATGACAAAAGGACCTGTCCAAAGAGCATCAAATTTGTCGTGTTTCCCCTTCTCTTGCCTTGCTACATCTCATTTTAAGACTAGTTCCCCTGTTTTGAAGATATTTGGTTTGACTTTCTTGTCAAAGATCTCCTTCATTTTTCCTCTATGTAATTCTGTCTTTTCCAAAAGCTACTCTCTATCTTGCTGCAACTCTACCAAATTATGGATTCTCCGAGTTAAATCACTTGGTTCAGAATCAGTTTCTTGTAAAAACTTTGCAACTGGCAGTGCAATTTGAACAGGAAATATGGCTTCAGTACCATATACCAACTTGAAAGGATATGTACCAATTGAATTTTTACTTGTAACTCTGTCAGCCCACAAAGCGAGTTTCAGCTTGGAATCCCAGCCTCTGGTATTTTGTTCAAGCAACTTCATTATAATTCTGACCAAACTCTTATTCAATGACTCAGCTAAGCCATTTCCTTGTGGATAGTAAGCAGTGGAATGTACTAGCTGAATTCCTAGCTCTTCACATAATTTTACCAAGTGCTTATCTTTGAATGCAACAACGTTACCAATGACTATTCTCTTAGGGCAAACAAATCTGGTGAATATGTTTTCTTGCAGAAAATTTATGATGACAGTATGATTGGCGTTCCTGGTAGGAATAGCCTCAACCCACTTTGTAAAATAATTGGTGACAACAAGGATCCACTTGTGCTGACTACTAGAAGGCGAGTGAATCTCACCTATGAAATCCATGCCCCATTGCTGGAAGGGACCTGTGACCACTATAGGTCTGAGGGGAAGAGACTTTAGTTGTTGTTTTCCTTCAAATCTTTGGCACTTGTCACATGCTCTCACAAACTCACACACATCTGAACATAAGGATCGCCAGTAATAACCAGATCTTAAGATTTTATGTGTGGTGGTCTTCCAATAGTGATGTCCTCCACATTCACTATTATGGAGCTCAATCATGACCTTAGCTTCTTCTTCTTGGTTTATGCACCTCAATAATAAACCTATTGGATTTTTCCAGAACAATAAGTTGTCATTGATGCAGAAATTCATGGCTTTGAGCTTTAAAGTCCTTCCTTATGTTTTTGTCAAATCTGAAGGACTGATAAAGTTCACAAAAAATGAATAATGTGACTGTACCATTTTCAATTAGCTAGGTGAGCTGAGACCTGCATTTCCTCACCTCTTTTATCCTCTGAAGACTTAACATTATCTGCATTAACACTTACCAAATTTATTTGGAGCAGTTTACAAATTTCTTTTGCCAGAAGTTTGGCAAGGCCCTGACCCTTCACAAGTTTTGCTGGTTTAATTTCAACATCAAATTCAATTAACTTTGCTATCCACTTACTTCTTTTCCCATCTATGTCGGGTTGTACAAACACATCTTTAACTGAACTAGAGGGTACGTAATCTATTACCTTGTCTTGAAGGATGTAAACTCTGAAAGCTTTTAATGACTTGATAAGTGCATATGCTTGTTTCTCCAATAATTCATACTTTACCTCTGCATCCCTCAAGACTTTACTGAAGAAGGCAACCGATTTCTCCTGATCATCGGCATTTTTCTGCAAGAGTACTGCTGCAATTGTATCTCTTGAAGCAAATGAAAAAATGTAAAATTCCTTGACGAAGTCGAGGCTAATCAAAACAGGGGCTGTCGTAATTGCTTCCTTGATAGCATTGAATGAGTGTTTGGCTTCTTCAGTTCATTTTACCTCGTAATTCTTTCTTAACATAGCAGTAATATGATTTGTGAGTTCTGCAAAGTTTACTATAAACCTCCTGATAAAGTTTATAGTCCCAAGGAAAGACTGAATGTCCTTCTTTGATCTAGGAAGAGACAGATTTTTAATTGCTTCTACTCTTTTTGGGTCGATTTTCACCCCATCAGCTGAAACAATATGTCCAAGTAATTTCCCTTCCTTAAGTGCGAAATTTGATTTTTTTGGATTAAGAGAAATGCCATACCTTCGACATTTTAGGAATGTCTTTTTTAAGTGCTGCAAATGAAGTTCATGGCTGCTCGAAAAAATAGTGATATCGTCAAGATATATCAGGACAAATTTATCTTTCTCTCCAACGAAAGCAATGTCCATTTCCCTTTGGAATGTCGCTCCTGCATTCATCAATCCAAAGGGCATCTTTTCGTACATAAACATACACCATGGAGTAGTAAAATCATTCTTTTCTTTATCGTCTGGATGGACAACAATCTGGTTGTATCCAGAAAACCCATCAATAAAAGACAACACCTTTGATCCTGATACCTTCTGCAAAATATGTTCCATTTTGGGCAGAGGGTAGTTGTCCTTCCTAGAGCACTTATTCAAATTTCTGAAGTCGACGCAGAGTCTAATCTCTCCATTCTTCTTTCTGACCGATACGAGATTTGCAATCCATTCTGAATATCTGAGAGGTATGATGATGTGAGCATCCAATAGTTTTTTGATTTCCCTTTCCATTGTAGGAAACAACAAAGGATCAAATGATCTAAGTTTCTTCCTAAATGGTTTGGTATCTTTGTTTAAGGGAATCTTATGTTGAATTACCTTTGTGTCGAAAGTCTTCAAGTCATCATATTGCCAAGCAAAGATGTCATCAAACTCCTTTAGCAATTCTCCATAATCAACCTTTTGTTTTTCAGTCAAATGTGAAGCTAAGTTGACATATTTAGGATCTTGTTCACTGGCTACATTATACTGCAAAACTTTTGAATCTTTTTCCCCATTTTCCAATTTGACAGCCACATCATTATTATCAAAAAGCCTTTCCAAAGGAACCAAACCTTTAGGAATTTTGTTGGTAGACAGCTGGACTATTTCATGTGCTGCGATTTTTCTTCTCAATTTTGGCTTCTCAATTTCATCGTCATGTTCATTCTCCTGATCAATTTGCAAATATGCAAACTCATCTATCACTGCAAGAAATCTAGTGAGTTCAACATCGTCTTCGAAAACCTTCCAAAATTTCACATTATCAGGGAGGGATGGCCTATATTTAACTTGAATTTCGTAATTCAATTTATGAGGCAGAGGAGGTATGAAATCACAAGCTAACATAGATAATGAATCAGCCAATTCATTCATTGCTCTGGGTACATATGAAATTTTAAAATCTGCAAAAGTATGAATTGCCCTCAAAACTTCATCTCTATATGCTTTCAGCCTGACATGTTTTGCTTGAAAGGACTTATTCACCTACTGAATGATTAAATTTGCATTTCCGAATACCTGCAATCTTTTAATCTCCATCTCTTGGGCTGCATTTAGCCCCAGAAGTAGTGCCTCATACTCAGCAATATTATTAGTCACTTTAAAATCAAGTTTAAAGGACAAATGAGAAGTTTTCTTAGAAGGGGAAATCAATACCACCCCTGCTCCTGCTGATTCTTTGGTACAAACACCATCAAATAACATGGTCCAAAGATTGTCCTCTGCTTCTTCTGTGGACTGAACTGCGGGCTTTATGAGCAGCAATGCATCTGGTAATGAATCATCAATTTGAAAAATACAAGATCCCATACATGTGTCGACAGAATAGATAGGATGATTGGATGGATTTTGTTCATCACTAATTACATATGCCAACTGTGATTCCCTGTATAACCTTATGTTTAACCCTCCAAAAACAGGGATAGTAGTGTAAGAGAGATCCATTTGAAGAGTGTCACCTAGCCTCTTCATTCACGATCTTGATAACAGACATCCAAATTTAGGTGGTATGTCTGCCACTACTATATCCATAACCATAGTCTTCATGGATGCTTGGGTTAAAGTTACAGCCAAGTCCTTGATCATTCCAAGACATTTGAATTTTCGAGAGTCAAAAGAGAAAAGATCGTGGTAAGACTTGGTGATCTCTAGCCCAAGCTCATCCATGAACGCCTTTGGCATTAAATTGTGAGAAGCACCGGAGTCCAACAAACAATTATGTAATGTTTTCTCATGAATATTTAGAGAGATGTAAAAGGGAGGACAACTTTCATCTCTGTCTTCTATCATTTGGCCTAGAGTAATGGTTGGCTTTTCATCATATATGTTGAGAATATCAGCGGAAAGGGATATAGATTTGGGATCTAGAGTTTTGAGGATATCCTTTTTGAACATTTTATTTTTTATTAACTCAACTAGAGGAATAGGAATTTTAATTTTATGTATTTCAACCTCAAAATTGAACGAATATGGGACTTTATCAAGGGATTTATCAGAGACCTTTACCTCATTCAAAGGAGATTTTTGATTGCTTTGTTGTTCAACAGGGGCCTGACTTTCTGGAGTTTGATGCTTGATAGGGGCAGTAGTCTTCTTGGGAGGAGCTAATGCTTTTGCTTTTGAGGGATCTGTTTGTTGATTCTCTGATGTCTGATCTTTTTTCTTAACAGGGGATGTGCTCTTTTCGGGAGAGGCTGGTGTGTTCTGTTGGGCAGTATCAGACTTAGATCGGAGATTATATCTATTCTTATCTTCTGTAGTGAAAATGCCATCATCAATAGGATTATCCTCTGTCTGTTCAGACATCAATGCTTCTTCATAGTCGTGTTGTGTCAGAAAATATTTCCCTGTCTCTTATCCAACATAATGAATATTATCTTCTCCATCTTCTTGATAATCACCTTCATCTTCATCCATCACAACATTCTAGAGAGGGGCCTTTATTCTCTAATCTTTAGTAGGATTCTTTTCTCTTTTCAAAATATGTGTTGGCTGATTATTTCTTCTGAAGTTGTTAGGGTTTTGATTTGGGTTCCTGCCTGCATAATCATAAGTGCCTCTTCCCTTCACAGGCTGTTTATTTTCAATCCTGAGCTTAGATATCTCAGAGGTTAGAGACTCTAGCATCTTAGCCATTTTATCAAACTTTGGGTCAGCACTTGATGAAGAAGAAGATTCATTCCTTGGACTTCTCCTATCAGAATTTCCCTTTAGCTTTTGAGAGGCTAGAATATTTGATTCCACCTCAAGGGTAGCATCTTGCAAGAGAGATAGTGTCGGTGACCTCCTTTCTCTTAACAATAAATAGGAATCTGAGTCAAAAGCATCAGAATATGTGATTTTGGTGGAAGCATCTGAAGGTTTTATCTATGTTGGTATTTTACTGTACATCCGGTTAAACCTTTTAGGGAAATCAGAGACTGACTCACTATTTTGTTTCCTTAGATTTCCAAATTCTGTGATATAGTATACAAAATATCTTCTATCACCCCAATGTTTCAAGAAGGTCTCATCCAATTGCTCAATTCCAGCTATGGAACCATCAAGGAGTTCTTTGAACCATTTCCTAGCATGGCCATCTAAGCTTTGGACAAAAACTCGTGTCCAAACATCTTCCTCTTCAATATTAAGGTTTTCAGCATAACTGTAGAAAGCCTCAATATGTTCTTCAGCAGACACATCGCCTTCACCTGTGAATTTGGGCATATACTTATGATAGTCTCCTGTCAGCATGGATGATACTGGGTTTGGAAATATTAGTGGTGCATACCTAGCAGCTAGGATTTGTTGCATCTTCGTCAAAGGAGGTGGTGCAGCCATAACTATCGGGGCTGAGAAAGGTGATGGTTTCTTTTTCGAGTCTTCAACACTGGAGGAATGCGAAGGAGGGGAATCTTCTAATGGGAAAGAGGTCTGATATGAGGCTCTGTAAAATTTGCAAGCTGTCCAGCTAAGTTTTCTTCACCTTTAGCAGATAGCTCTTGGAGAAGATGTTCAACATCAAGGAGGCTAGTATAAATGTTTAAATGATCTTCTTTTTGTTGTGAATGAAAAGACTCAAGAGAAGAAGAACTATGATTTCTTTCTAAAGTCTTGGATACTTTTTCAATCAAATTTGAATATGTCAATTTATCATCATTGATATTTTCTTGTTGATACAAAGAAATTTGTTCTTATACAGTGTTCACAATTGTTTTTTCATCAGTACTCTTTGAAAAGAATTCAATTTTTTCTGTATTAGATTTTCTAGAACTAAAAAGAGGATTACCTTATGTATCTGATTTTGAGGCTTGACCCTAAATTGTCTTTCCTTTCTTGAGAATTAGTTCTGGATTGGACACTGGTGTGATAGGTGATTCTTGAGGATTCACCCTAGTACTGATCCTCTTAGGAGCCAGGATGAACTTGTGGAGTCGCCAGATAGATAATTACAACCAATTAAGATGTCTAATCTTTGTCTATCATCAAAGATCAGCTCTGTGTCGTATCCCAGGAAAGCATAACTTAAATTTTGTTTCCCCGGCAACGACACCAATTTGTTATCACTCCAAGAAACTCCTTAGGGTTGTAGACTAAGGATGCTTGGTAACTTAAAATAATGTGTAGGTATGCTTGGAACAATGGGATCCCTTCAATGATTAATGCAATAGACAACTCATCATACATTCAAATGAAACAGTGCTTTCAGAAAACAATAATCAGATCAAGTAATTTTAAAGGAGAGGATGAAGAACACTAATCTTGATTGCCAAATACAGCTGAGTGTAGGGCTTAATGCAAGATAGAAAGAAAACCTTCACTTCAAATCTATGAGCTCAATAAAGAGATGACAGTATTTATAAGCTAAGATAAACTGGAATAAAGTACAGAAAAGGAAGCATGAATGTTTCTGATATTGAAAATGAAAGGAGACTGTAATTTTATTATGCAATAAGAGTCTATACAGTAGCAAAAAATGTATTCCCAGTTTGAACCCTTGTCTCTTAGAAAATATAGGCATTTATAGCCTTTTTACAATCATTTTTTAAGATCCTGAAAACTTGGATCTGTATCTAAAAATAGAAAATCAAATTAACTAAGACAATCAATAACAAAGACTAGTTGCTAGCATTCGAACTGTCTTCTATATCAAAATTTGACATCTGTACTTCATCAGCTTCTGGAATCTATTGTGTCATGAAAAAGGTGAAGGCACCTGTCTTCTGTAGCTAGATTTCTTCAATTACTCATAGTCGAAACTTTAGGAGACCGATTTAGCATTTGGTTTTCAAAATCTCCACGAATCTCTGATGCTGAGTATTTTCTGACTAAGTGGTTAATCCTTTGATGTTCTGGAACTTCTTTAAATACTTTGAAAATCGCCCTGCTCCATCTTTAGCTTTCAAAATTTCTTTTTGTTCTTTCACCAGCTAACTCGCCTTATGATTCGTTGGTTAGCTGGTGAAATCTCTGCCTTTCACCAGCTAATTGGTTGTAAATTTACCCTTTGCGCTGGTGAAAGCTCTATTTTGGCCAAAAAGAAACTTTCACCTCCAAAACTATTGTTTTATAAAAAACTTAGTGTGTCTCTGCTTTATCTCCTTGCATATTCACAACAACCTGGGCTAGCACTTGTAGATCTGGGTGTGACTTCTGCTTCTGCTTCAATTTTCTAATCTTCCTCTTAATGCGTTTTTCTAACCACCATAGACTGTTATAATCTTTGGTTTTCTTATTTCTCTTTTTTTCCTTGACACTTTCACGAGCCAACTTCTCAAATGTTGCATTTGTCTCTGCGAAATTATCAGACAGAGTTTTGTATCTCTCCTTAATTACTCTTTCTAAAACCTCATGTTGAGAAATCACTTCTTTAATTGCTTAATTTTTTGTGATTTCTTTGACTTTTTGCTCTTTGATGTTTCACCTTCATCAGTGGGAGCAAAAGTCTCACAATCCTGTGCAAATTCCATGGAGTGTTCAGGGATTTTAATGGCTGGACTTTCATCTTCTTGTTCTGGCTCTATTTTTGAGTCTGTATATGGTAGATTTAGAATATTTGTCTTCTTTTCTGTAGGCTTCTCTGAAGTGTTTTCAAAATCTAACTTTTTCTTTGACCTGTGAGACTTTATGCCAGAAATCCTATCTTCGGGTGGTCCTGGAAGAGTTCTCCTCTTCCTCGAGATGCTCTGAGGAGTTAATTGCCTTTTTCCAGCTCTCTTCTGCTCATTCATGGGTTGAGTTTGGGTTTCAAAGCCTTCCCAAAAATAAAATGTTACCAAGTCCTTCCTCTTTGTCTTAGTTCCTCCAGAATTATCAATTTGATTAGGCCGAAATGACAAAGAGTGTTTTTCATACTTAGAGGTTCAGACCTAATCTTTTTACAGACTTTAGTTAGGCTTTTGTGCAAGAAGAAAGGAAAATTTAGGAGAGTTTTCCCTGTGAAATGATCTAAGAGCTTGAAATGGTATAGCATCAGCTTGTCATACCTGCCTTATGAGGTTATATAGAGTTGAATGTTCTTGAACAAGTCCTACCATTCATCCTCCAAATGAGCAACTGGCATGCTTTTCTTCCATGCAACATTTATGAATTCTGCCTTAAGATATGCTCTGAAATTGAGATTCTTGGTTGTTGTTGTTTTGAACCAACTCTGGCCTGATCTAGGTAAGCTGGTTGTTGTAGCAATGGCGGCTTCATCAACTATGATTTCTAAAGACCCGACACAGGCTTTATTTCCATCATATGATTTAGCAAACACTTCAGTTGTTGTTTGGTGGCAGTCGTTCTGTAACTTCTCAACATATCCCATGCAGCCTGCGTCTGAGAAGCGTTTTTGTACCTCTGGATGTGCTTGTAAAAAGGACAGACTATCTAATTCTTTCCTTAACAATGAACCACTTCGTTTCCTTGCCATCTGCAACTCGAACCCCAGACAATTTTGCAAACAAAATCACTGTAATTTGTTGTTTGAGCCAAGGTTTGGCGCTGGTGAAAACTCTCGACTTTGTCTTTCAAAAATGAAACCATAACATATGTCTGTGGATGATGCGTGTTGGGGATATGAAGTGTCGATTTGATGTCACCAGCCGAGTAGTACCGCTCCTTTACCTGTGATGATGGATTTGAATTCGTCATCTCCAGCGCCATTATCTCGTGAAGCATGCATTCATGAACATGATCCGCTTTGATATCCGATTTAGACGTGCAAAACAGAATCCTCATCATTATCCTCTTTCACCAGTGCCTTATAATGATTACGTGACGTGTGTTGAGCATGTCATCTTTTGATTTTTGAAAATGTGGAGGGAACACACGTGTTCTATACTTTCACCAGCTAACGGTCTGCGGGAAAGTACTCCTTAACTATTGAAAATTGTCGCTTTCACCAGCTAGTCACCAACTTTGAAACACACGTTAGATGTTGAAAGTCTTTTCATGAAATTTTAAAGAAAAGACCTTTATGGATCGATTTATTTCTAAGATCTAAATTAAAAACCTAAGTTTTGCCACTAGAAGAACTTAAAACAAATTGGAGAAAACTACCAATAACCATGCTATCAATCCCAAAATGAAACCATAGTGACTGATTCATTTTGGGAGCTAACAACTGGACTACATAGAATTATGTGCCCAAGCGGTCGTATCGTACGCAAGCCTCTTCCCTTGGCTGGGCGGATCCAACACTTAAATATTTTTTCGTGGCATTGGTTACAATGTAAGGTCGTTGGCATATTGGTTTGGGCGGAATTATTAAGGCGCATATGGGGGAGGAGGTCCCGGGGTCAAACCCGTGGGCCTCCCCCTTTTGGGTTTATGTTGTTGCAATATATA
>SNQJ01S0066474.1:12537-39306 GCA_010110895.2 Picea sitchensis
CTTTACTCTGTCGAAGGCGTTAGCCATGTCTAACTTGATCAACATGCCCTTCTCTTTTCTGAGTTTGCTGGAATGCATAGCTTCCTGAACTAGGATCACATTATCCAAGATATGTCTCCCTTTGACGAATCCTCCCTGCGATTCTGAAATGAGTTTGCCCAGCAATGGATTTATTATGTTTACAAGGAGTTTTGCAATTATCTTATAAGAGGCGTTGCAAAGGGAGATTGGCCTGAATCTATCAAAGGAGACGGGGTTTGTTTCTTTCGAGATTAAGGCGAGGAATGTTGAGTTGGTGGCACCTCCCAGTTTTGCTTTATGTAGGAATCCTTTTATCATTCTCATGAGATCAGATTTGATTATATTCCAACATATCCTGTAAAAATGAATAGTGAACCCGTCTGGCCCTGGGGCTTTGTCAGGGGCCATGGACCAGATGATTTTGCAGATTTCTTCTTCGTTGGTTGGGCTCAAAAGTGTTGTGTTATCTTCTTTTGTAACCAGAGTCGGGATGTTCTTGAGGAAGTCCTTGCTGCCTTCTTCGTTATCGTCATCCTCTTTGCTGTAAAGATGGTGAAAGTGTGAGACAACAACAACCTTTATTTGATCTATTGCTTTGCAAATCTTCCCATCATTGGTTGTGATTTCAGAGATGTGATTCCTGGAGAGCCGGGCTTTGAATTGGCGATGGAAGTAAGATGTGTTTCTGTCCCCGGATTCCAACCATAAGCAGCGGGATTTTAATCTCCAATAGTCTTCTTCGATTCTAAAGGAATGGTAAGTTTTACTTTGGATTGCTTGCTCCTTTTCCAGATCTGAGTTAACAATTTTTTTTATTTCCATTTCGTTTTGCATCTTTCCCAACTATTGCACTAGCTCCTTTCTTTGGGTGTTGGGATTACTTTCTGGTCTTTTACTCCATTCCTTGAGAGCTATTTTTGTTATTTTAAGTTTTTGTTCCCAGACAAAATGGGGAGACCCAGTTACTGTGGTGGCCCATGCCATTCAGACTGTCTCATAGAAACCACTCTTTTCTTTCCACAAAGGGTTGAATCTGAATGGGATTGGGCCTAAAATTTCTTCATCCTCTAACGAAAGCAGAATGGGTTTGTGGTCCGAGGTAAGCTTGGGAAGGATGGCTGTGGAGATTAGCTTCCTTTCCAACAACAAAGTGCTTTGAACCAAGAACCTGTCCAATCTGGCAGAAATGTGTTCCTCCCCTGTCCTATTATTGGTCCAGGTGTAGAGCCCTCTGCGTGGTTTAAGTTCCATTAGGTCCCACTGTTGTATCATGTCTTCTACTACATGAATCTGTTGGTCCTTGCTGATCCTCCCTCCCCTCTTTTCTTTTCCATTCATTACTAGGTTGAGATCTCCAGCAATGATTATATTGTTTGGGGAAATTAGTTCTAGATACTCAATTAAAGTTTTCCAACAGTCTTTGTTTTCGGAGTGCAAAGTTGGTACATAAAGATTGAATAATAAAATGGTTAACTTACTTACTGTATGCTTTAGTTCAGTGTAGCTCCAATGCTGAGTGTTGAAGGAGTTGACGAGGTTGAACTGATCTTCCTTCCATAGTGTTTCTATTACTCCAGAGGATCCCCTTGCACTGATTGCTTTCCCTGCATTCTTCTGCCATTTGTTTTTGTTGATCTCTAGAAGGGCTTCCCCTTCAATTTTTGTCTCTTGGAGCATGAGAATGTCTGCTGATTCCACTTTCATCAGGTCCTTAACTGCTTCAATTTTCGTCGAGTTCCCCAGACCTCTACAGTTCCAAGAGACGATTTTCATTACTTACTAGTGGGGGTGGACGGGCCTCCTCCTTTTTGAGACCTTATCCTTGTATTTTTTTCGATTGACATTTCTATGGTGGGTTGGCTTCCTTGGGTCTTTTGTCTTTCTGCCTCTTCCTCCCTAGCTTCTTTATGGGACTTCCTTCCTACTCTTTTGGCTGGTCTTTCTAAGGTCTCATCCTCAGAGGAGCTTACTGGTTCCATCATTTTTTTTCTGTCTATGTATGCATATGAAGGTGAGGGGGCTGCCTCCATGGATCCTTCCGTTTTCCCTTATTCCCCGGTGTCTTTTATTTTTGAGGGGGATTTTGGGTGTGCCCTGATTTCCATAATTATATCTGGTTCTTCTGTTTCCTTATTGAGCTTTTCTGCTTGCGTTGTTGATTGCGGTGTGGGTTTGGGGTCCTCGTCAGGTTGCTCTTGCTCCAGTTGCCCAGGGTTGTCACTCTTCATTGTTCCTTTGTTTCTAGATATTGCTGTCCCTGTTTTCTGAACTATGATCCACTGGTTTGTTTTAGCATTCTCACTCTCCTCTGCATTCTTTTTTTTGCAGTGCCTTACGAAGTGGCCATATCCATGGCAGTGCTGGCATTTGAAAGGTAACTGTTCATAGTCTAGCTCCTAGATATGCATCCAATCTACCGCTGTAAGTTTGATTTCCTCTGGTAATCCCACTTCCAGATCCACCTCCACGCAGATCCGAGCACATGAGTATTGATCTTTCCTTGGTGCTTGATCGATGTACCTTCCGAGCTTGTTGCCGATTGCATGCAGTGATTTTTGGCTCCAGCAGTGCAAAGGGAGATGTGGTAGGCGAACCCACACTAGAACAACGGATGGCACATCCTGATCTGGATCGAAATCCAGGGTCCATTTGTTCACATATATCCCCTGGGGTCCCATGAAATATGGGTCGTTTCTGAAAATGAGGATTTTATCTTCAGGGTTTTCAAAGACGAATACAAAGTAACCTTTCCCTACGAAGTGACTCTTTATCCCTTCTGAGATGAGCGGGCTCCAGTTCCTCTGTACCCAGGCTTCGATGGATTTGGGAGAGGGCCAGAGCCCGGTAAATTGCCCGATAAGACCTCTGTCTGCCAGATTGATTTTCGACCTACAAGTTTATTCTAATGGCATTTCTACGCTTGGGATGCATTCTAGTTTCTTGACGAACTTCTGTTGTGCTACTGATGGCAGTCTTTTGGAAGCCTTGGCCACCAATTTCCTGAAGGCATCAATCTATGGCAAAGGGGGAGAGGTGGGGATAGATCCCCCACCAGCGTCCATGGCTGGGGGACCCCTGCTCGCTACTCGCTGCGTTGATCTCTGCTTAGGTCGCGCTCCACTCGCCCTCTCGCTCCTCATGCAAAAATTTAAAAATTGTTCTCGAAATTTGGATGAGAATTAACAAAAGAAAAATAAACATATATAACTAGGAGTGAGAGGGACCTACTTCCTAGTTCACCTGAGCAGTGGGAATGGTGGTTGCTTCCAGGTCCATATCATCTAGTTGCTTGCCCAGGAGATTGAGCTTTGTGTCCATGATATTTATTTGTGCTTGAATTTAATCCAGTTGGAGGGAGAGATCCTCCTTTTCCTCCTTTCTATATGCTAGGACCCAACCTAGAATCATCTTCATGTGCCAATAGAGCTCTATGGTCCATAATTAATGAGACTCTCAAAATCGAACCCCCCCTGTATCTAGGATGCATGAGCTGAATTGTGCTCAAATTTCTTCCTTGGTAAAAAAATGACGAAGAACTCGAACATCGACCTCCACCAAATCAATGTTAGTTTGAATGTTAGGAGGGGTATGGGCACAATACTCTTCTGTGGCTTGCTCAGTCACAATAATTAAACATGAACCAATTTTTCGATGAGTCGAGGAAGAGTTCCTTGCCCACACCCGTGTCTGTACCTACCACCACAAGCCATTATGGAAGTGGGGAAAGGGGAGTTGGTGGGATGAAGGAAAGCATAAGAAAGAGGGGGATGTCCTGATTTCATGGAGCAAAGGCCGAAGAATTGTAGGGAGTAATGCACAGAGAGCCAGAGTTGTATTTGAGGGTGGAAAAAAATAATTCCTGGCTCCAACCATGAGGTGATGATGACCAGGAGAGGGCCACTCAGATTGGAATAATGGAAAACCCAGACTATGATGTTCAGAGCAATGATAATGGCACCAGGAGAGGTACATTCAAGTTGTTGTTGAGGTACTAGTGAAGGGTGGTGAAAGGACTGGGCGATGGCCGGATAGGATGGAGCGCGAGACTGAGATTTATGTAGAGGCCTTAGAATTATAAGGTGGCAGGTGGAGGGGCACGTGGGTAGTGGTGTTCGGTTGAATCGATGTGCATTGGCTAGGCTCAAGGGGTCCCTGAGGCTGGTCACTTCCCGACCACCCGATACGAGGGAGAAAAATCCTCCCTGGCAAGAATAGTAAAGTCATCTTTGAGGGAAGAATGGGGAACAATATTCCATTCAAGGTCTAGAGTGTTGTCCCCTAGGATTATCCCTTCGTTTTCTAGGCAGTCGATTATTTTGTTGGCAGAATGTTTCACATGGCTGGGAATGGTAAAATCTATTCTGGGAATGAGATGAGTGATGTGTTCCAGCGTCGCTTGCAGTCTCCAACTAGTTGATATTTTGGTAGGTGGGTTTCTATGTTGAAGCTTGAAGAGGGTGTTGATGATCAGTTGCGAGTCCCCTTCAATCACCAACAACTAGTATTTCTCTCGGATGGAAATGATGAGTCCAGCTTCTAGAGCTTGGATTTTTGCTGCATTGTTGTTTTCTATGTCGATAGAGTGGGCATAGATTCTGATGATGTCACCATATCTATTGTGAAAGAAACCTCCTATGCTTGTAGGACCAGGGTTGCCTTTGGAAGCTTTGTTGAAGTTGAGCTTAAGAAAACCTTTGGGCAGGAGGGACCAAGAGAGAAGGGAGTTGGGAGAAGAAGGAGTGGGGCAGGTAGTGCTCCAGGTCAATTGAATGTTGAGAACTTGAAGGATGTGGATATCTTGGGGAGATTTAGGCCAATCTTGGGGGTTCCAGGGAGTGGTCAGGGTTGATTCTTTGATGTTTTGCATGATATTGGTCCAAGTCTCATCTTCTGAGGAGGAAATATTTTTGAATATACGCTTGTTACGTTCCTTCCATATATTACAAAAGGTGAATCCTGGTAGTAGCTTCCAGGTACAATTAATGATATTATTGTTGAAGGCTAAGGTTCTCCATTGAATGATCTTGGTGGCTACAGAATTGTTGTTGCGGTCAGAAGTGCATAAGAGAAAGTCTCCTTGGTCCCAGATAGTGGTAGAGTAAGGACAAGAGCTAAGAAGGTGGTCGATGGTTTCCTATGAATTCTTACAAAGACTATAGAGTTCAAGTCCATGATTTTTTTTTTTTGAGAAGGTTGTCCCATGATAGGATTTTCCAGTGAGAAAGAAGGAGATATTTATCCAAAACTTAAGGGTCCATATTTTGATCCATGGTTCTTGTGTTGAGTGATCCTGGTCTTTGATTACGAGTTGATATGCTTCTTTGAGAGTGAAGTAGCCTGTTGGTTTGTGCCCCCATCTGAGTATGTCCTTTCCTGTGTGTAGGTGAATTTTACTCTAGTTAAGAGTGAGCCTGAATGTGTCCCAATTCAACTAAGGAGGAAGAGGTTTCCATTGCTCTTGAGGGATCCATGATCGACATGTTTCGTTGCGTTGGGGAGGAATCCAATAATGTGAAAGTTGTCATTTTTTTCCTATCTGATCATATTGGTTTTGAGTGCTTTTGTCTCCAAGATATGTTCCATGCATCTTCCCAAAAAAATGTTTTTTTTCCATCTTGGACTTCCTAGAAGCAGTGAGAGCTTATGAAGTTTTTGTTTTGCCATGCAATGTTACATATGTTAGATCCCTTGATAGGATATGAAATTTGGATGAAGTCATGAGGATCTATTAAGCCATAAATAGTGGCACATTACCCCTTAATTGGGGCATATTACATTAGTATTTTTATTTTATTTATGTCGGCTTGGGTCCATTAGTTATAATTGTACCTCCTAGTCTCCTATATATACCAAGGATACCTTTTCATTTGGAATCATCTTGTATTGGTAAATTTATGTGGTGTATAAGGAGGTTTCGCCCTCTAAGAGGCTTATTATATGAAATTATCTCTTTTTCAAGGCGTTGAGTACTTATTTTGAGGTTTTTTATGATATTTTGATATTTGGTTCTTAACATTTGGTATCAGAGCTCAAGGTCTTGGTGTTTCGTTGTTTCATCTGAGACACCTTCAAATTTTCACTATAAAAATTTTTCTATGACGTTTCATAAGGAAATACTTGGAGGATATTTAGTAGATGGATCAAGGTACTTGAGGCTCAAATTTAAACTCTTGATGCCTTATAATTTCAGAGATATAGCCTATGTAAGATAGGATTCTGAAATCATCTTGAATTTAGTCATTGTGGAATTTTTGATACAATTTTTTTTCTGTGAGGTTTCAGACCCTAAAACTTAGAGGATATTCAGAGAAATTATCAAGGTATCTTTGATAAAAAAATCATCTTCTCAACATCCTACTTTTGTAGATACACCATGTGTAAGATAGGGTAGTTGACTAGTCATATTAACTAGTCTCAAACATGTGTTCATGGTAAAACAATGATATCTTATTCGGTGAGTATCCAAATTAAGTGAGACTAGTTGCATTGGACATTGGACATTTTGTAGTATTTCTAGTGAAATTTTGATAATAAAATATCATATATTGTTCTCTTGGAATGCTTTACAAGAACACTCTCTTGGAAGGGAAAAAAACCAACAAGGTGTGGGGAAGTTACCATAACTTCCACTTGCCACACCCAATTTGGATCAGACCTGTGTAATTGTAGAAAATATATAGTAGAGAACTACAAAACGAAATTTTCAGACCCAAAAGGGCCAAAATTTTGGAGATACAATACAATAAATATCGTCTAGCAGAACCACCTCGAAATCAAGGTTTAAAAGTGATACTTGTCCAACATGCCACCAAAAAAGGGAACTTCTACACTAATTAAGCCTTCAGACAGTCCTACTTGGACTCTTGATGAAGGTGAAGAAATGTGCAAGGACATAAATTATTTACAAAAGAAGACAATAACAAAAGATGAACTACAAGGGATGATGAAGCTAAGTTGGAGGCAATAATGGATACTAATATGGATGGGTTAAAAAGGGAGATCATGGAAAGATAGAAAAATTTCCTAATAGAGAGGCCACCTTAAAGTGAAAATGTATCCTATGAAATTCATGATGACGACACAAGGAAGATGAATCAAGACTAAAGAAACTCCAACTTTGGGTTGAAGACCAACCACTTTCCTAAGATTGATATGAGGAAGTTTGATGGAAAGGATCCAATCACATGGATACCTCAGATGGAGCAGTTATTTGATCTACATGATGTGCCACACACACTAAATGTATGGATTTCTTCTTTATATTTAGAACCCAATCAATTTGTGTGGTATCAATGGCTTTGTTCTCGCAAGTCACTTGTCACTTGAAAAATTTTCATGGAAGAAATGATAGCACACTATGAGGATACAAGGAGAAATACCTTATTTAGCCAATTGATAAATCTCAAGCAAAAGGGTTTAGTTACAGACCACATTGAGAACTTCCAAAGATTGAATATAAAGGTAACGGATATTCCAGATGAGCACCTAATTGATGTATTCCAGATGATCCTTTGGGAACCCAAATAATTGGAGAATGCATTCAGGGCGGCGAGAAATGTTGAAAGTAAACATATGGCTATGGCTACTAGAAGGAACACTCCTAACATCTATCGAGAGAATAATGTTCATTCTTCTAAAACACCTCAACCTACAAGGTTGACACCTCAACAATTGGAGGAAAGAAAAGAAAAATGTTTATGCTTTAATTGTGACAACAAGTACAATAAGGGACATAAGTGTGGTGAGAAGAAATTATTCTACATAGATTGTGAAGAGGAAAAAGAACAAGAACAAGAACAAGAACCATCTCAATATGAAAACGTAGAAGAGATTTCTTCTGAATATTTTACTCCCACAATATCATGTAATGCATTGGCTTGAATTAACACTCCTCAAACCCTCAATATCGAAGGATATATAAAAAATAAAAAGGTAATAATACTAATTGATTCTGGTAGTACTCATAATTGCGTTCACTATAAATTATCCAAAGCTCTCAATTGTGTTATCTATCTAGCGCCAAAGTTTCAAGTAATGATTGCAAATGGAGCAATTGTCAATTGCTCAGGAAAATGCCATAAGATCAATCTTACTATGGGGGAATATGTAATGAATATTCCAATGATTTATATATCCATGGGTGGTGTTGATGTCGTACAAGGAGTCTAATGGTTACAATCATTGGAAACAATGGATTTTAATTTTCAAGAACTTTTAATGAAATTTTCATTGGAAGGTAAGGAAATTGAGTTAAGGGGTATCATAGGGAAACCCAATAAGGTGATAAGCTCTAATGGAATAAAAAAATTATTAAAAAAGGGGCATCATGGTGTAATTATACAACTATGCTCACTATATGTTAAAACATCTAAGCCATATATTCCCCTAGATTTCCAAGGGATCATTGATAAGCATTCCAAAGTATTTGAAGATATTGCCAGAGGTATTCCACCCACTCGAAATCATGATCATGATATTCACCTAATTCCTAGGAGTGCTCCTCCTAACATCAAGCCTTACATATACCCTTATGCCTAGAAGAGTGAAATTGAGCATATGGTTGAATAAATGTTAGAGGTTGGCAATATTAGACCTAGCCATGGTACTCAAGAAAGAAGGCTCACGACGTATGTGTCCAAATTATAGAGAGCTCAACAAGATCACTATTAAAGATAAGTTTCCCATTCCCGTTATTGATGAATTGTTAGATGAATTACATGGAGCAATCTACTTCACAAAGTTGGATCTTTGTTTAGGGTATCATTAGATTAGAATGAAGGAAGCATATATCCCAAAAACAACATTGTGAACTCATGAAGGCCATTATGAATTTTTGGTCATGCCTTTTGGCCTTATGAATTCACCTTCCACATTCCAAGGGTTGATGAATTCGATTTTCAAGCCCTTCCTTCGAAAATTTGTGTTAATATTTTTTGATGATATACTAATCTATAACTAGTCTTGGGAGGATCATGTTCGACATGTTGACAAGGTGCTACAACTACTAAAGGAGAAACAACTATATGCCAAACCATCCAAAGTTTTCCTTGGGGTGAAGGAGGTAGTGTATTTGGGTCATATTGTATCTCATGAAGGTGTCAAGGTATACCCTAACAATATTAAGGTCATGATGGACTAGACGATTCCCAAAACAGTGAAGAATATTAGAGGAGTTTTGCGTTTGATAGGTTACTACCGCAAGTTTGTTCGGAACTATGGAAGAATGAAATCACCTTTAACGGAATTACCTAAGAAGGATGCATTTTCATGGACTCCAGAGGAAACTCAAGCTTTTGAACAACTTAAAGAGGCGATGTGAAAAGCTCCTATCTTGACCACACCAGACTTCACAAAAACCTTTATTGTGGAATGTGATGCCTCGAGATATGGCATTGGTGTTGTTCTAATGCGAGAAGGAAGGCCCCTTGCTTTTGAAATTTGGATACTCAAGGGAAAGGACTTACACAAACCCATTTGTGAGAAGGAAATGATAGAAATAATACATGCATTGAATCAATGGAACCCTTACCTAATAGGTAGGCACTTCAAGGTCAAAACAGATCACGGTAGTCTTAAACAATTCTTGGAACAAAGACTATCTTCAAAATAACAATGAAAATGGGTGACCAAGATGTTGGGTTATGATTTTGAAATCATATACAAAAAAGGGAAGAAAACATTTGTGGCAGATGCACTATCAAGAAAGGATGAATATGTTGAGGCCTTTCTCTATGCTATCACAATCATCCAACCCGATTGGAAAATAGAAGCGATGGATGAATGGAAGAATGATGAAAACGTGTGGACTCTCATTCAAAGGTTGCAGCAGGATTCCAGTGCATCAAATACATTTACATGGAAAAATGATTCACTATGGTACAAAGATTGCTTATATTTATGTAAGAACTCCCAACTCAAACAAAATGTAGTCTTGGAATTGCTCACCTCTTCGATAGGAGGGCACTCAGGATTTTTGAAAACCTACCATAGGGTCAAGAAATAATTTTTTTGGGATGGCCTTAAAACTGATGTTCAAAGGTTTGTGGCAGAATGTTTGGCTTTCCATCAAATAAGTTGGAAACAATTAAGACCTCGGGTCTTTTACAACCATCAGCCATCCCAAGTCAGCACCAAGAGGAGGTTTCCATGGATTTCATCATAGGTTTACTGAATTCTAAAGGAAAGAGTGTCATCATGGTGATTGTTGATAGACAGACCAAGTACACGCACTTTTGTGCACTCTCTCATCCTTTCAAATCCAATACATTTTCCACCACATTCATGGAGACAATTCAAAAGATACATGAAAGCCCAAATATTATTGTAAGTGAAAGAGATCCCATCTTCACTGGAAATTTTTGGACATAATTATTTTCTTGTATGGGTACTCAATTGGCTCATAGGTCATCTTATCATCCTCAATTTGATGGATGAACCAAGATAGTGAACAAATATTTGGAAGGATACCTTCGTTGCTTCGTCTTTGATAAACAAACACAATGGTTCAAGTGGTTACCCTTGGTAGAATGGTGGTATAACACTTCCTTTCATACTGCAACAAAAATTACACCAGTTATGGCACTCTATGGATATCACCCACCTTCCATAACTTCTTCTCTAAAAGAAAAATCTGATGTTCAAGTAGTGGAAGATCACGTTGAGCATCAACAACAAGTTCTCCAACTCTTAAAGGACAACCTGACCATGGCACAAAATCACATGAAACAACAAGCATATCAACATTGTAGTGAATGATTTTTTGAAGTAGGGGATTGGGTATTTTTAAGGCTTAAACCATACAAACATATGTCCCTCAAGCAAGCTAATAAGGATAATAAATTATCACCAAAGTACTATGGCCCTTATAAGGTGTTGCAAAAGATTGGTACTATGGCATACAAATTGGATTTTCCTGCATATTCACGAGTACACCCAGTTTTACATGTTTCATACTTAAAGAAGGTTATAGGTGACAAGATCCCAGTTCAAACTATATTTTTAGAACTTTACAAGGAAGTAAAAATCATATTAGAGCCTGAAGCTATCACTGACAGAAGAATTCGCCAGCTGAGGAATATCTCCATTTCAGAGTATCTCATTAAGTGGAGGAAACTACCTGCTGAAGATTCCACTTGGGAAGACGAGTCTATTATACAGAAGCNAGCCATCCCAAGTCAGCACCAAGAGGAGGTTTCCATGGATTTCATCATAGGTTTACTGAATTCTAAAGGAAAGAGTGTCATCATGGTGATTGTTGATAGACAGACCAAGTACACGCACTTTTGTGCACTCTCTCATCCTTTCAAATCCAATACATTTTCCACCACATTCATGGAGACAATTCAAAAGATACATGAAAGCCCAAATATTATTGTAAGTGAAAGAGATCCCATCTTCACTGGAAATTTTTGGACATAATTATTTTCTTGTATGGGTACTCAATTGGCTCATAGGTCATCTTATCATCCTCAATTTGATGGATGAACCAAGATAGTGAACAAATATTTGGAAGGATACCTTCGTTGCTTCGTCTTTGATAAACAAACACAATGGTTCAAGTGGTTACCCTTGGTAGAATGGTGGTATAACACTTCCTTTCATACTGCAACAAAAATTACACCAGTTATGGCACTCTATGGATATCACCCACCTTCCATAACTTCTTCTCTAAAAGAAAAATCTGATGTTCAAGTAGTGGAAGATCACGTTGAGCATCAACAACAAGTTCTCCAACTCTTAAAGGACAACCTGACCATGGCACAAAATCACATGAAACAACAAGCATATCAACATTGTAGTGAATGATTTTTTGAAGTAGGGGATTGGGTATTTTTAAGGCTTAAACCATACAAACATATGTCCCTCAAGCAAGCTAATAAGGATAATAAATTATCACCAAAGTACTATGGCCCTTATAAGGTGTTGCAAAAGATTGGTACTATGGCATACAAATTGGATTTTCCTGCATATTCACGAGTACACCCAGTTTTACATGTTTCATACTTAAAGAAGGTTATAGGTGACAAGATCCCAGTTCAAACTATATTTTTAGAACTTTACAAGGAAGTAAAAATCATATTAGAGCCTGAAGCTATCACTGACAGAAGAATTCGCCAGCTGAGGAATATCTCCATTTCAGAGTATCTCATTAAGTGGAGGAAACTACCTGCTGAAGATTCCACTTGGGAAGACGAGTCTATTATACAGAAGCATCCATAATTACTCAAGCATTGCGAACACCACTTGTCTAAAGGGGAGGGCCATGTTAATCCCTAAATAGTGGCACATTACCCCTTAATTGGGGCATATTACATTAATATTGTTATTTTATTTATGTCGTCTTGGGTCCATTAGTTGTAATTGTACCTCCTAGCCTCCTATATATACCAAGGATACCTTTTCATTTGGAATCATCTTGTATTGGTAAATTTATTTGGTGTATAAAGAGGTTTCCCCCTCGAAGAGGGTTATTATCTGAAATTCTCTCTTTGTCAAGGTGTTGAGTACTTATTTTGAGGTTTTTTATGCTATTTTGATATTTGGTTCTTAACAGGATCCATATTTGGGAAATATTTCTTGTGCCAGAGGCACTCCCATTGGGTATTTTTGGCCACCAAGAATCTCCACCAGGTTTTGGCCCCAAGCATAGAGCTGAGGATTTCTTGATCTCTAAGTCCCAGTCCTCCATTGAGCTTCGGAAGGAAAAGAATATTCCAAGCGACTAATTCCCACTTTTTTTCTTTCTTTACTCCTCCCCAAAGAAAAGAGCGACGTAGGTTTTGAATGGATTTGAGGATGGATTTGGGGGCTGCAAGTGCAGAGAAAAGGTAAAGAGACATGGCATGAAGGACATATTTAAGAAGCACGAGTCTACCCAAAGTATTGAGGACTCTGAAGGACCAGTTGTTCAATTTTTATTGAGCTTGGAAAGTAGCTCCTCCCATGAAGAAATATTGAGATTGTTGGAAGTTAGGGGAGCACCAAGATATTTAGAGGGATGTTCAATTTTTTGGAAGCTCAGGGTTTGAGTGATGTGCATATGAACGGTCAGAGGGGTATGAAAGAATAATATTTTGGATTTAGTGGTATTGAGGTCCATACCAGAGGCTTGACCAAAGTTCTTGAGGATTTGTTGGATGGATTTTGCCTCTTTCACTGTGGGTTGGGCCATGAGTAGAGTGTCATCAACAAATTTTTAGTGAGAAAAATATTGATCATCGTTGTGTAGGTGAAGGCCTTGAATTTTGTTGTTGGCCACTGATGATTTAATATCTCTGCCCAACCCTTCAACCATCAATATAAATAGGAAAGGGGAAAGGGGGTCACCCTGTCTGATTCCCCAAGAGGGTGAGAAGGGCTAGGAGGGGGAGATATTGACTAGTATGGAAGAAAGCCGAAGAGGTTATGTAAAGGACCCAATAGATCCAAGTAGGTGAGAATCTGAAGGCTCGAAGAGTGAGAAATATGTAATTCCAATTAAGCTTTTCGAAGGATTTTGAAAGGTTGAGATTAAGAAGCATTCCTGAAGTTTTGGAAGTTTTGAGAGAATGGATGACTTAATGAGCTAGAATTATGCCATCCATGATCTGATGTCCTTCCACATAGCCTGTTTGTTCTGGAGAGATAAGATAGGGGAGAAGGGGTTTGATTTTATTGGCTATAGTTTTGGTTATGATTTTGAGAATGAAATTGCAAAGGGAGATAGGACGAAATTTATTTGGATCCTCCACCTTATCTTGTTTGGGGATGAGAGTTAGAAAGGTTGCGTTGAGGGTTGGGAGGATGTTGGAGTGTAGACAAGAGTCCTCTACAACCTCCAAAACATCCCTATGAATGATGGGCCAACATGCTTGGTAGAAGTTTGTTGTAAAACCATCAGGTACATGGGATTTGTTTTTAGGAATTTTGAAAACCACTTGTTCGAACTCCTCTGGAGTGATGGGTCGCATGAGGGAAACATTTTGATCATCACTGACAAGGGTTGGGATGTGCTGCAAAATTTAATGGATAACAAAGTTTCAGTTTTGTTGGGGCTCTGAAAGGAGAGTTTGAAAGTGGGTGATGAGCTCTTTTTCCATATCGTGATGATCAGTTAGGCATTGAAACTGGGTATTATTGATGAGCTGATGTGATTATGATGTCTGCGCTACACCATGGACCCGTGGAAGAATTTAGTATTACTTTTCTCTTCCTTGAGCCACATGATTCTAGACTTTTGTTTCCATAATATTTCGTCTTATAAGTCTCTTTCATTTATTTGGAATTAGATGTTTTGTTCCTCTTGAGTGAGAGAATCAGTTCTAGCATTATTTATAATGCTCTGTTGAAGTCGCTCTGTTTCTTTGATTACATTATGTTTTTCCTGTAAGATGTTTACAAAAGTGTTCTTGTTCCAGATTTCAAGTTGTTGCTTGATGAATTTAATCTTAAGTTAGAGGCAGTGCATAGGGGATCAAGAAGGGACGTTGAAGGAGAGCCACCAGGTTTTAAAAGTGTCCAAGAAAGAGGGGTCAGTAAGCCAAAAGATTTCAAATCGAAAGGGGTGGTTGCAAGGGATGCCCTGGAGATCTAAGTGAAGTTGAATGGGCCAATGATCAGAGCTAAAGAAGGGGAGAATGTTGGTTGAAGGGTGAAGGTTATTGAGGAGGATGGAATCTGAAATGAAAAAGCGATCAAGACGAGAAGCAATATGGTGGGTACCTCTCCTTTTGTTTTTCGAAGTGTAGATCCCATTGGAGGTCTAGATGTTAATGAGATTGAGGGAGTTAATAGTGTTTGAAAACTGAAAGGATTCTTGATCAATTCGATGGAGGCCTGCTTTTTTTTTCGAGAGGGAGGTGATGAGGTTGAAATTGCCTCCAAGGATCTAGTGGTGGTCAAAGATAATGACTTGCAGTGAGAGGAGGGAATCAAGGAAAACCTATTTATAAGGATTCAATTGGGGACCATAGACACTGGTAAGGAAATCGATGAAAGAGGATCCTATTAGCTGAAATTTGGTTGAGAGCATGTGCTTGGTGGAGAAGAAGTGAGATAGAGAGATAATGTTCGGATTCCATAGAAGAGAAAGGACTCATGTTGCTCCAAAAGCATCAATGGTCATTTCCTCGAATCTTGTCCAAAGACGAGGATCTAGGGAGATAAATAAAGAGTGGGGACATTTAGTTTCTTGAATCATAATGACATAAAGTTTTTCCTCAACTATTTTTTGTTGAAGCATTATGTGTTTGGTTTTGTCATTTAGGCCTCTTATGTTCCAAGAGATGACTTTCATGAGGAAGGTGGGGGGGTCGAAAAGTATTTTTCAGTCATTAGGGTTATGCGCCCTAAGTTCACTAGGTATTCTCCAAGATTTTTGAGCAGTTGTTTATTAGATCTTCACCCTTTTTTTCTTTTTTCCTCTCTTGGAATATTTTGCGGCAAGGATGAAGATGGTTTGATTCCTAAGGAAGAGATTGCATGAGAGTTTTGTGTATTACCTTAGGATGTTGTTTCATGGAATATCTTATTGTGGACAAGAGATTCTTTGAGGAGTTGCACCCATTATGCGAGGATCGAACCTGGATTTTGTTGCTTGCATGACGTTGTGATTGAGTGGAGATTGAGATCGCCCAGATCCAATTCTTCTCCTCTTTTGAGTTGGGAGGTTCCTCCCATGGCTTCCTTTTTTCATCAAGATGAGAATATGGGTCCTTCATCATTGTATTGTGAATTTTAATTGTGTCTTTCATTTTTTCCTCCTCTTCGTGGATGCGCTCGACCTTCAGATCTGACTGCTATCGAGGAGGGTTTTCCTCTGGTTCTTGTGAGAGGGATCCAAAGGGGTTTTGCGGTTTGAAGCCTTTTTTCTGCTTGGGAGTTGTGGTTGGGTCAATATTTTTCCCTGGTGCACACTCTCTCAAATCCTTCCTCATTTCTATGTGGGTTTGTAGATATGGCTTTGTTTTTGGAATTGAGGGGGAAATATCTGAAGAGATGGTCATGTTCATGACATCACTTGCATCAGAATGGAATGTGTTCATAGTCCAAAGTCTCAACCCGTTCATTGTCCTGATAGTAGATATTGATTACATCTGGAAATGGCTTGGTGAGATTCATATAGACACACATGTGTGCATATGTTGTGTAGCGATATGTTTTGGTGATTTCAAAGGTTTTAACAAACCTTCCCAAAGTGTTTCCAATGCCTTCAAAAATTTGTTTATCCTAGAATTCCCGAGGAATAGAATAGAGCCGGATCTAAACCAATGCAACTAAGAAGCATTCCTTTTTGGGTGAAAATCATTATGTCCAGGGTCTGATGTGGAGTCCCGCAGAGTTGAAGAAATATGATTTGTTTTCAAAGATTCGGTCATGGTCTTCCAGGTTGGTGCAGATTGTTGTGACGAAACCTTTGGATCCAATATTCAAATTGATTCGGCCTTTTGGTTTCCAAGTGGTGTTAATCCACCATGTTAGAGCTTTCTCAATCGGCCAAATTCCTAGGAATTTTCCTATGACAACATGCTCCTGCATAAATTGAATATACCCTCCAATTTTTTCTATTTTTATCTCAAATTTCATATTCTCCTTCGCTTTGGGGAGGCTTCTTGTGGTGTTGGTGTTGGGTATATTGGTTGGAGTGCTTGAGCCATCTACCATTTGCATGTATACTCGAAATTGATTGTTTTCCCTTGTCAGAGTTGCGTTTTTCCGCAGAATCATGTTGCTTGTGTGGTATAGAGGAGGTCGGCCCTCGAGGGCCAGATCTTTACCTTGAAAGAATTTGACTATAGGAGGGATTTGTGCTCCATTATCTAGTTTCCACCATGGACGCAAAAATCAAAAGCAGAGGAGTGCAACCCTAGCAGATCTCTCCTACCTAGGATAACCTTGAAAAATACAAAGGTAAGAAACATGTTACTTCCACCATTATGGGAAAATATTCTTCCTATGCTCATTCAAGGATTAAATCAGCAGGCAATGGGAAGATAAGTTTACATGAAGAGCACCCTAAAATTTCCCAACTGGAAGAGAAGAAGTCCCAATATGAATACTTTATTAAAGAAAGAGATGATTTTTTCAGGAAGAAGTTTCTTGAATTGTTTTAGTGATGTTTAGACATACTTTGACTATGACACTTTTAAGGACAGATGGCATAACCATGATATTTATTTTTGAAACTTTTAAAATATCATGTTATTTTTATGGGAGATACAAGTGGAATTATGCCATAGTGTTTTTAATGCATGCTTATGATATTCTTATGATGTTGATTTTATATTTGATTGAATATATGATGGAGAAACAAGGAAAATCTACATTTCAATTATTGAGATAAAATGCACATATAGAGGGGGACCCCACCTATTTAGTTATTATTGATTTATTATTATCCTTATCAATAAATTTATTTGTCTATTTGTTAACTAAAGTTATTTAACTTTAGTAACTAAAATTACTTCAACTACTTGAGGAACTACCTTTTAGAGAATAAAAGGAAGAACTGAATGACAAAGATAAGATGAGGAATTAGAGAGAAACACTTATGATAATGTTTGATCTTGTTTTGAATATTGATATTTCTGAATTACATCTTATCATTTTCTAAGATTCTTAAAAAGGCTTAATCCTCTTGTTGATAGCAGGATATTTCTAAAAGTGGTAAATAAGAAAGGACTAGAAAGCATTGATATTTGACATGCTTTAGAAGTTCATTCAATTCTCCTGATAGTCTATGTAGTTTTATTATAATTTTTGAATTAAGTTTTAGGTCTGATTAAGATTATTTTGTAGAGTCAAGACTTGGTGGGCTTGTGACTTGGTTGATCCAGTGTATACAGTCTTGGTCATTTTCTTTCAGACACCATTTTTCTATGTATGATGTTGAATTCCTTCTTAGACTTCTAAGTCTGATCTTGGTCCTCACCCTCATAGGGGTTTGAAAAGAGACATTCTTGTTGTAACTGAGAAAATATTTTATTAATAAAATATGGGTTTTCTCAATTGAGACTTGTGTATTTCTGATTTCCAGATTGTATGTTCTTTACTTCTTTCATTTTAATTCTTGTAATCATTTGCAAATTTTTATTTTTTATTTTTTTTAAGATAAAACACAACACTTTAAAATAATAGCAGGTCCAAGAACACATTTCTTGAGGATAATTGATATATTTGCAAGGCTATAAACCTAGGGTAACATTCCCATCTATCTTACCTTAGCCCAGTAAGATTAGAAAATGCTTGAGTGAGGAATTTCCATTCTTCGCCTCAACATTTGTTTGGCAACCATACTGGGGAGTAATCTTGTTACTCTCTAGTTTTTTTTCTTTTGTATATTTTGTATTTTATTAATGACTTTTCCTACCCAGAAACAACCTGATTTAATATTTTATGATCAAAGAAATATCATTTCTTGTCTTTTTGACTTTATTCTTGAAATTGCATGTACTTTGGAAGAGCTTGAGCATTATTGGGAAGCCATAGCTAGAGACATTGAAATTCAAGACAAAAGAGAATCCCTTCATAGGAAAGCTCAAAACAAAACTCCTCAATGATTTTTTGTCTTATGTCGATTGTTTCAAATCATTTTAGATGTTTAAGAGGTCAATCCCCTGAATTTGATCCTCTCCTAGAAATAGGAAGGAAAAAGGAAATTGTTGATAATTTCCAATCTAAACTTAGAATATCTTTTCCAGATTCTTCTTCCGAAATAATTGGTATTTATGTCTCTTTCCCTCCTTGGAAACCTACAATGACTTCATCCGATGGTGGTTCTACATCATCACAAGCTTCAACATCTTCCTTAATCAAAAGTATGTACAACCATTATAATCATGTTGTCTCTACTATAAATCCAGCCAAAGTAATTAAACAGTTTGGTTTGTTCAAATTTGAAGAAGATTTGGATGTGACACCGTGGCATGTATCTTCTCCTCTAAATTTAGCCCTAGCTACAACTCCCTTTCCTAAATTCAAAGACCATTTGCCCAAATTTTCTAGAAATGGCATTGTATCGGGCAATCAAAATCTCATTGCCTTTTCTAATGCTTGTCATAATATAAGGGGGAATTATAATGATGTTTGTATGCATCTATTTGTCAAGTCTTTAGAGGGAAAAGATGCAACTTGTTTTTTTGAATTACCACCAAAACTTTTCTCTACTTGTGCTGAACTGTCTTATTGGTTCAAATCTACATATGGACAACCCCAAAGTCCAACATATAAGCTTAAATATTATAATAATATTGTTTATAACAAGGGTGAAACTATCAAATATTTCAATTTATGTTTCACTAAATTGTAAAACCAATTCCCAGATTTAATCAGACCTCATAATCAAGCCACTTTGGTGCATTATTACAATATTTTACATGTTCCTTATAAACATAGACTTGAAGATAGGGAAAGTGTAAAAAACAATTTTCCTCTTCCAAACATGGAATTAATTTTGCAACAAGTGGTAGGGTCGCAAATGATGTCCCTTCTTGATGGTTTTTCAGGTTATAATCAGATCAGAATCAAGAGGGAAGATAAATATAAAACCACATTTACTACTCATTGGGGCACCTTTGCATACAAAATAATGCCATTTGGTTTAATAAATGTAGGTGTTTTTTTTTCAGATGGATATGCAAATATCCTTTAACGATCTTATCAGTAATATTATCCAAGTTTATCTTGATGACTTAACTATTTATTCTAGAAACTGACAAGATCATTTTGATCATCTTAGAAAAGTATTTTTGTGATGCAAAAAGTTTGCAATGTCATCAAATCCTACAAAATCAATATTTGGTGTCACACAAGATAAACTTCTTGGTCATATAGTTTCTAATTCAGGAATTAGTATTGATCTCAAGAGGGTTATTGCCATTCAAAATATTCAATCCCTACTTCTAAAAAGGAGATTCAATCATTCATGGGTAAAATCAATTTTGTTAGAAGATTTATTCATGATTTTGCAAGAATGGTAAATCCAATTCATTATATGCTTAAGAAATATTGGTCATTCTCATGGAATGATGACACTAAAAAATATTTTGTATAAGCCAAGAAAGCTATCAATTCTGCACCGGTTTTGGCGAAACCAAATTTTGAAAATGATGTTATTATCTATACTAATGGTACTAAGGAAGCGATATTTTCCATCCTTTTTAAAAAAAGATGATCAAAGTTTGTCAGACGATGAATTTAAATATACTTTGATTGAAAAACATACATATTCTCTTGTTAACTATATAGAGAAATTTCTCCATTATATCCTAGCCAAGCACACATAGGTAAAAGTCCCTTTGTTTGTTATCAAGTTTTTCCTTTCTCGGACTCATCTTTCAAGAAAATTTGCACATTGTCTTCCCAAAATTCAAGAACATGATTTCACGATAACAACTTCTCATACAATCAAGGGACGATATCTAGCCTTACACCTGGCTCAACATCCTGAACCATGAGTATCTTCTGAAAATAATGAGGATGCTTTGTCTGCACATTTTCTTGTTGAAACTGAAAATATTGAATTAGCAAAACATCCTTGATAAAAGGACATTATTTATTATTTACAATTTCATAAATGTCCTAAAAATATTGACAATTATCAACGCAGGAGGATTCATTTTGAAGCGTCTAAATATCTGATCATAGGATCTTCAGTTTTTTGCAAAATTGTTGGTGGATTTTTGTTACGTTGTGTAGACCATACAGTAGCCCAAAACATTTCGAAACAAATTCATGGATCAACATATTTAGGCATTCATATTGGTGGTCATTTGTTTGCAAAATCCACTACTTTCAAAATTTTAAGAATCAGAAATTATTGGCCTTCAATTGTTAAAGACTCTTACAAATTTACACAGGCATGTAATGAATGTCAAACATTTGCAGGAAGAGAAATTTTTTCTTCCATGTCTTTAAAACCAATTATCCCTGATTTTCCTTTCTCAAAGTGGGGATTAGATTTCATTGGTCCCATTAATCCTCAATCGTCCACATAACATATTTTCATTCTTACAACAACATATTACTTTACCAAGTGGACTGGAGTTGTCTCCACTCATACATGTACATGTTGAACATGTTATCACTTTCTTGGAATCTAATATATTCTCTCGTTTTGGTCTTCCAATAGAAATCATTTAAGATAATGGATCAACTTTTGTTTATGCAAAATTTACTTAATTTCTTAACAAATTTGGAGTGAAGAATTCTACTTCATCCACTTACTATCTGCAAGGAAATGAGAAATTTGAGTCTACTAATAAAAATATGATTAAGATTATAGAGAATATTATAAATGAAAAACCTTTCCAGTGGCACACACTCATCATCTATGAACTTTAGGCAGATAAGGCTACCACCAAAACTATTACTGACATACCACTTTTCAATTGTTATATGACCAAGAAGCTATTATGCCTATGGCACTTGATATGACTTCCCTTATATTAGCACTGTAGGATGAGGAAATTTTGGCCCTTGGTTATGGAAGGAAGTGAAGAACAAGGAAGAAAAGGTGAAAAGTGAACTTCGCGGAAGACACAGTAACTGTCACTGGGTCGAAGTGAGAAAAAGAGCAGAAAAGGTGGAGCGAAGTACAGAAAAGCAAGTCGTTGGACAAGAGGATCGAGGATGAAAGATAAGCAAGGAAGATGGATTGAGGATAACTCAGCAAGCGAGAAAATCCACCTTTATCATCGCGCAGGAAGAAAGGAAAGACAGGCTGGCAAAGCTCGGGGAAAGAGGGTCAAGTTGACCTAGGGTTTTGGTATTTAGGGTTTTGGACACTTAGGTTCTGACCTAAGATTGTCGGTGAGCTATTATAATGTATAAATAAAGGTCTAAAGGACCTGGGTTGGGTTGGTATGATATTGTTGTTGATCTAACTCTATTGTTGTGGTGAGATATTATTGTATTGAGAGATAGAAGTGCTAAGAGAGAGAGCCTTCTGGTATTGTAAGATCTTCAACTGTGTGTGAAGGTCAAGTCCTGCAGCTGGGTGCGCAAGAAGGGGAGAGAAAGAGAGAAAGAAGAAAGAAGATATGCTAGCTAAGAGCACAGATGTAATGTCCCCACTTTGGGACATCATCACAGTGCAGAGGGTTATGATGACCAGAGTAGACAGATGGAGGTTATAGCGAGTACAAGGGTTATTGAGAGGCATTGTGGGGTCCAGCTTGCATTTCTCATGATATTCCATCATTATGACCCATTCCTCATAGGTTGGCTTTGGTTTCATTGCATTTCGATGATTTCCATGATTTTGACTATTTTGAGCTATAAGTTAATTGAAATCACTGAAGAGGTCATTTTGGGCACATTACTTGGAGGAACCTCTCAGTGTAGTAGCTCATTGGAATCGAGAGGAGTAACACTACAGTATGGGATGGCTAGAAGTGACTTTCAGTGGCCAAGGAAGCCACAAGGAGAGATAAGGAGCTTTTTAGAGGTAAAAAGGTTAATTAATTAATTAAAGTGATTTAATTAATTAATTAAATATTAATAAAATGAAAGTCACTTTGGAGGGACAAGGTGAGCCAAAAGTATAAAGGAAAGGAAAGGGCTTGTTCTCATGATTGATGTATGTTTATCTTTTGATTTCTGGCTTCTAGCTAGTGAGCCCAACATTGTGGGTTTTGAGGGTTTTGACTTAACAAACCCTAGAGGACGATTCGGTGGTGAAAGATTCCACCTATCTTGTCCCAAGCTTGGTCTCAGGGATGCAATACTCTCCCATGCCATTCTAGTTCCATACATACTCATTTGCAGGAGGATTCTACATCAGTTTCATGTGCAGATAGAGAGAGGGCGCACCAGTTGAGGGTTTCCAGCAAGAGGGGCGCACCATCCTTGGATAGAGATTCGTTGTAGGAGATTGGCAGGGTTTTTGGAGATTCCATCACTTGGGTTCTTCTTCCAGGGTCTTCACCATCATTCCTAGTGATTTTTGAGAGAGTTTCATGGTTCAAATTATTTCTTAGAGCAGTGGGACGAATTGAAGAGAAGGAGGGTGTTTCTGAGATTCAGATCTAGTCAGTTTGGAGGAGTTACACTTCAGATTTGACCCTGAGACTTCACCTAGTGACTTGCAGTGTCCCGATCTATATTTATGGAGATTTTCAGAGCATCTGGAGGCCTCCTTCAGCAGGACCAAATTATCTAGGGCTTCATTCATCTAGTGGGGCGTACCATTCAGTGGAGGAGTTTAAGATCTACAGGGTTTGAGTGTGGATTTAGAGATTTGGACACCTGGGTTGTCCTTACAGTTGGACGATCTATCAGTTGGCACCTTTATTGGGGTGATTGGACATATTTGACAGCAGGGCCGAAATATTGAGGAGCTTCAGCATTGCAGCAGGGCGTGGCACCTTCCAGCTTGAGGGGTTTGGACGTGGCATTGGTATTCATTTCTTATCCATCCTTTGGAGGCTTACTTTGTATTGTCAGGATCATTTTGTAGCAGCTCTATTGTCTATCTTCTTGGCCATCTATTGAGGATTCCAGATCGGCCTCTCCATTGCAACATGTTCTTTTATTTTATGAATAAAGAAGATTTGAGATGTTTTGGCTTGTCTATCTTATTGCATATGGTTGAGGTATGTTCCATGGTTATCTCTTTCTGTTATTTGTTGCATACACACATATAAACACATCTAAACAAATGGATCAACAAATTGTTTGAAAAAATACCTCACTCAGAAAAAGGTTTAGAAAAGACACCAAAACAATGATGATCCTTGCATAATGGCTTGGGATCATTACAGTGGTATCAGAGCTTAGATTCCTGCTAGCCAATGGGAATTAACACATGCATGCAGATCCATAGAGGTGTCTTCTATATGGAGAGATGGATTTGTTTTACCTTGCTAGAGAGAGTATGATCTGTAAAGGGGAATATTACACCCTTGGGGAGGAAACTAGGGCTCAATTGACATTCCAATAGTTTTTATCTATAAGGAATCCTAGGTGGAGCAAAGAGGAGGTTATATATTGGGTCAACATAGCAGAGGAAAACAAATCTATGGATATTTTGGACTTTACTAGAGAGATTGTTGATTGTGATAGGGAATATCAAACCCTCAATAAGTTTCTCAGAGATCTAGTGACATTCCATCATTTTGTATCCTATAAAAATCCTAGCTAGAGCAAAGATGAGGTTACACGTTGGGTCGGCATAGCAGAGGAAAACAGAGCTATGTCAGCTAGATGGTTGGAAGAATAGAGAAACCCCACACCCAATAGGAGCACACAACCTTGCCATTATTGCAAGGGGCCGTGGGAACCTGATCATAGGTGTAGGGATCAAAAGAACACTATTGAGGCACACTATGATAGGGAGGATGAGGTGTGTGTGGATGGAGCAATAGAGATTGATTCAGAGTAGTCGGATGATGATAGTGACTCGTGCACAGATGCTAGTGATAGTGTCTCTACCTCAGAGGATAGTGATTATGACTCTTGCACAGAGGCTAGTGATGCTTGCATGCTTGAGGAGGATGATGACCCTTGTGTAGTGGATAGGCAACTGGATGGACATGACGATAGCCCCAGTTTCTTAGCAGACATGTCACATACCCTTGATGACCTTACGCCTCAACAAAGTAGTGACACTGGTGAGGAGTCACACGTGTTAGAACCTAGAGATGATAAGCTTCCTATGGGGTCCATGACACATATGTCACCTGTTCAAACACCCATGATAGCCATGTCACATGAGGAGATCAGTGGCACGTCAGGTATGATAGATGAGCTTAGTATGAGGGATGCACACCATGGATAGGTAGACCCACAGATCCAGGAGGAGGTACAGGGATTATAGACGAGGGACCTTACACATACAGATTAGCCTGAGGAGATGGAGTCACAACTATTGGAGACTCCATTGGTTGAGCAGATTACAGAGGTTGACAGGGTGATGGAGCACTTACTTCTAGGATCGGTCTGCATTGATGAGGATGCACTTTTTAGCAGTCAGGATGACCATAGCACGTGTCTGGATATATCTCTATGGGATCTAGGCGTAGATGATAGTAGCAGGTTGAGTGCATAGGAGGGTACATCTGCTCATACCGGATACAGTGTGAGTCAGAGGGAGATGACATCTAGTGATGGGATGCAATGGCATAGAGGAGTACCCAACAACACAATAGATAGTGGATAGTTCAACACGTCATCTTATGCAGAGGGTGTTTCTGGGGATTCTAGAGTTGGCACTAGCAGGACTGACACTAGTAGTGAGGGGTCTGAGATGGTACCTTAGTATGAGCATGATTAGGAGTCACACCACTTAGCAACACAATTGAGAGTGATTGAGGCTATGATTAGGGAAGCCACTAGACGTATTGATGACATGCATGCAGTGATGGCAGATTACTATTGGGGAGAATCAATGGCACAGGGTAGCTCAGATGGAGGATTTTCCATGGATGATTTTCATACTCTCCGGGAGAGAGTGTCTATGATGAGGACTGACTACCAACAGTTATTGAAAGATAGGGACTACTTACTAGGGATTAGTGAGTGGTATCACAGGGCCTTGAGGGGGAAAGAGTTAGAGGTAGACCAACTCACTCAAGAGTGGAAGAGCACTCGAGGATTCTTGAGGGGCACATAGACAACCCTTCAAGAATCAGAGTTTACATTAGATGAGTCTCTTAAGGAGATCCATCAGAGATCCACTTCATCCATCTTAGTGGACACTCAGATGTATCAGTTAGTCACGTTGATAGAGGATGTTGATGATCTAGCAGAGGAGCACCAGTTGATGGGGGATACTTCCATTTCTGTCTTGGGAGTGGTTGACCTCCATGTAGAGGTTGATCCAGCAACACACCCTGGATCTATGATGTGGCACGAGTCTATGGGAGATGACATGAGTATGCCGGAGCATACAGTGATGAGTGATAGCTCACAGAGACATGCTGAGATGTATGATGAGATTCAAATGGGTATAGTGCCTTGCAGGGAGGAGACACACCTAGGGGAGTATGAAGATGTCACTCATTTGCAACAGCACATAGTCGTGGGGGATCACCTTCACCATTTCAACAGTTGCATGAGAGATGAGAGAGGGAGGTTAGTTGACCAACAGTCAGATGGGTTACTTCCAGTTGTATTGGATGGTTGGGATTCAGGGATGACCATAGGAGAACATCTATCATGGATACCGATGGACGAGCTTCTGGTCAAACCCTTGGGATTGACCAAAGCATGTGACACCTCCCAGTCCTACAGTACAGATATGTCTGTTATCCTTTTCTAACACATTTCTCATTGAAAACAACATGAGGAGGATAAAAGATGAGCATAGAGGGATTCTAACATTGATTAGTCTCACACATGAACAGTTAGAGGAGATTGGAAGTGATAAACTTCCAAGTTTTCCATGGGACCCAGGACTCCGTTTTGTCAGCACAATGTTCATGTTGACCCAGGTTGCACCAGAGAGCCACACACTCCACCTTGGTTTGGTTTGGAGTGGGTATGCAGGTACTTATCCTATGGGGTGAGACCTTTCCTTCCACTTGATCATCATGATAGGGCATAGATATGTTTGGACATGTACTTATTCTATAGAGATGCCCTTACAGATACAGTTTCTAGACAACAGGTTCGGTAGTCACAGGTTTTTCAGCATGAGGATCCAGGAGAGGAGGATTCAGGATGTATGCAGGGGGAAGACAGTCATGGTCAGAGTAGTGCACTGTTAGCATGGTGATCTTCGACAGAGCTTAGCATGGGACCCAGGGATTGCAGGGTTGAGAATTTCACTAA
>SNQJ01S0066474.1:47875-76879 GCA_010110895.2 Picea sitchensis
TATATATATATATATCGATGTATATATTTCTTCTCTCCAATATATATCTAGGAGTTTGGCTTCATTTAACATAGTTTTGATTGCTTCTTAGACAATTATGTTTTTCCTTTTAGCAACTCCATTTTGTTTAGGAGTTCTTGGAGTTGAAAAGTGTCTATTAATTCCATGTGTTTCATAAAACTATTTGAATTCATCTGAGGTAAATTCCCCTCCATTGTCTGATCTTAGGCATTTGATTTTGAGATCAGTCTCATTTTCAACATGTGCTTTGAAGGCTTTGAATTTTTTGAATGCTTCTGGTTTCTCTTTAAGAAACGATACCCAAGTCATCCTTGTATAGTCATCAATGAATAAAATGAAGTAATGTTTACCTTGCATGCATTTAGTTCTTGTTGGTCCACATAGTTCAGTGTGAACAAGTTCTAATATTTTTGATGTAGAGTATTATTTTGTATTGAATATTACTCTTGTTTGTTTTCCATGTTGGAAGTGCCTACAAATAGATTTTGAAGGTTTAATAATCTTTGGTATATCTCTCATAGCTTCCTTTTTACTAACTTTTATCAAATTGTCAAAACATATATGTCCCATTCTTTTGTGTCATAGCCAACTTTCATCTATTTGGCTCATGCAACATTTTTCTTCTTCTTCTATGTTTAAGATATATACATTGTTTTGTGTCCTGGGTGCAACAACCACTAATTTTCCTAAGCCTTATTTTATAATTTCATATTTTTTAGTGTCAAATATGAGTATGTGTCCTTGATCACATGTTTTGATCACACTAAGGAGATTAGGCTTCATATTTTCAACTAATAGAACATTTTTTTCTTTAGCTTTGTTATTTCCTAGACCAACTGTACCCTTTCCAATATCTTGGAAGAGACATTATCTCCAAAAGTAACTCTTCCTTTTTCTTTCCTTTTCAGACTAAGGAATTTGTCTTAGTCAAATGTCATATGCTTTGAACATCCATTGTCAACGTACCATTAACTCCTTTTATCTTTAGCATATAAGGCTACCTTACACTCGATTTCCTTTTCTTCCATTTGTTTTTTTATCCATGTCTTCTTATGCTTATCTTCTTGAATGTTGGAAGTATTTATGGGTTTCTTTGGTAGTCTACAATCACTAGCTTTGTGACCATAATTGTTACATTTGTAGCATTCAACATTGTAATCTTGTAATGGAGAGAATGAATTATAGTTTCTATTCTCTTGATTATTATTATTCATGTTGTTCTTATAACCATATATTTGAACATTCTTATTATTTTTCTTTCCATAATCTCTACAATGTAATGCTTTATGCCCAAAATTATTGCAAGAGAAAAAATAGCCAAGAAAGAGATGTTGATATCTTTTGGGGGGAGTTCTTCTTGTAGTTATATTCCTTCTATATTAATTTTCTTTTGAAGGGAGAGTAGATTTATGTTGATTAGAATCAACATTTATTTTTCTTTCTTCCTTTTTGAAAGAGCTCTGAAGGGCAGCTGCATAAATTTTTGGATTTTTGTCAATTTCCTTAGATGTAGAGTTAGATCCTTTGTTAGACTTCTTTTGATCATAACCCAGTCCTGACTTATTGCTTGATGATATTTGAATGTTAATAATATCATCCAATATTCTTAAACTGTTTTCAAATATTGATTGGTTGTTTCCTTTCTCAAGTTCTCTTTTTAGAAAAACAATTTCAACCTCTAGTTTTTAACAGTCTAATTGCTTTTCATTGAGTTGTTTACTTATGACCTCTTCAATTCTTTTGGATTTTTAGATTTTAGTCTTCAAGTCAATAATGATTTTTTATAATTCCTTTATGGTTATTGAAACTTCATTTTCTCTTGATTTTTGTTTTTCTGCATATTCTAATAGTTGTTGTTTTAATGATTTGTTCTTCTTTTTATATTTTCTCAGTTCTTCAAGATCACTAATAAGTTCTCATTCAAGGTATACTTCTCCTTCAACTTCGTAGTTTTATTCATTATCATCAACAAAATTATTTTGAGTTTGTATGCCCATAAATAAAATTTATGTCTCGTCATCTTCACTCATGTCAGATGAACTACTATCTTCTTTGGAGTATACGTTTTTCTTTTTCTTGTAGAATTTATTCTTGTTTCCATGTTTTATCTTCTTAAGTTATTTATGGTTATAAGTATATTCATCATCACTATCTACCTACTTGGGATAGATATATTTGGAGGGAAAATGACCAAATTTTCCACAATTGAAGCACTTGAAGGGTAACATCCCTTTATATTTCCCAGACCCTTTCTGGAGTTTCCTTATAAAATTGGCCTCTTCTTGATCTAATATGTTTGAGTGATTTTAATTTGGCACGTGCTCATGGTTCTTTGTTTCTTTTGATGCTTTGAAGGTTGCTTCCCTTTTTGATGACTTTTCTTGTTGGGTTCTCATTTCATAGGCTATATGAAGTTCATCCATTGTAAGTTTGTAAAGGTCTTATCGATCTTCCAAGGTAGATACCTTGGAATCATATCACATTGGTAATGATTTAAACACCTTTTGGACAATAATTGTGTCTTTTAACTCTTCTCTCAATCCTCTGATTGAATTGACTCTTTCATCCACTTTTTGAAAATATTATGCAATTTTTTCTTCCTCTTTCATCTTCAAACTCTCAAACTTCCCTCTGTATGTTTGGAGTTTTTCTTGATTAAATTTATCATATCCTTCATTGTTGATTTTAATTTTGTCCCAAATTTCTTTTTTTTATTTACAATGCATCACTTTTACAAATATGGGGTTTGTTAATTCACCCAAAATTACATTAACAACCCTTGAATTATCATTGCAGAGTTTCTTTGCAGCAGCATTTGAAGGTGCAGTAGTTGGTGCAATGTAACCATTTACCAAAAATAGCCAAACCTCACATATAAGAGCCATCGGATAACTTTTCATCCTTATACTCCAAAATGCATAATAATTTCCTTTGAACAATGGTGCTCTGTTAGAGGAATTTCCTTCTTGTTGATCCATTGGATTTATCAGAATCTTGCTTCAAGTGCTTAGATTGTGGTGAAGGAACCTTCTCTTATACTGATTGTTGGAATGTTGTTCAATACTGAGGCCGGGGGGGGTTGAATCAATATTGATTCTTTTTATCAAATTAAATTATTTCTTTATTAATTTATAATAATTTATCAACAAGAATGTACAAAACTGTGAATTTTAAATGTAACAATCATAAAAAATATATTTCATTTACAAGTTATAGTTTGTAAGAGACACCATTCTCTCTTATTTTGAGAACCGACTCAAGGAGACACCAATCCCTTATTTTCCAAGCACTAACTTGAGGAAGCAAAACCTCCTTGTATATCAGGCTCCAACCTGTAGAGGACTCCAATCCTCTTTTTTTCAAGCACCAACTTGAGGAAGATGCAACTCCCTTTTTGAGGCTTCAACCTGTAGAGGACTCCAATCCTCCCTTGCTCCTCCCTTCCACCCTCACTTCATGTGAATGTTTCAAGTTATTCCGTGGACTCTTTCTTTGTTTTGATATTTTGAATTAGACCATAGAGACACTCTCCTTCCACTATACTTTTTTGTTTATATAGTATTCCAATAAGTATGAAATTGAAACATTGTGTCTCTTTATATGAACCAATGCACCTCTGCATTTAATTTAATAATAATGCTAACATTTTTTCATTAATTTTTTTCATCTTTAATTAAAACGAATTGAAATCCCTTGTAATTTGTTTAACATTAATGGAATATCTATGTGTTAAAAACTATTTACTGTTGTTGTAACAATTCTTTGAACAAACCCTGATCCTGAGTTGTTAATTATCTCAATCATATTTTTAGTTCTTATGATTCGATCTCAGTTATGGATTGTCTCTCCTTATTTTGGTCTCACACTTCCATATTGATCCAACGATATATGATCAATCTTTGTTTTCCATTGTCAATCCATAGAATTTATGATTTTTGTGGTTTAGTCCAGTGATCTAACAATCATAGTCATACTTATAACTATTCTTTTCATTTTTTTTCTCACACCTATAAAGACGATTAGGGTATCAATTCTTAAAAAGAGTAAAGACAATTAAGTGCATTAGGATCAGGTCTATTTTTTTGATCCTATATTTATCTAAAATGATTGGGTGATTATGAATTATTCCACAAATATTCTCTGTGTTATTTTTCTGGGCTTTCTCTAAGTCTATTAGATTTCTTAGGTGCCTAAACATTTGACTAAGTGACCTTAACCATCTAATAATTGTTCCTCTACAGTTAATCCATGCATATTGTATTTGTTGGATCATTGAAGATCAAGATGTTTGATCCATAAACATGAGGCTTATATTCTATCTGTCTCACGAACATGGAATTATTTGTTTAAAACAATTATAACTCTGGTTGTTTATTTGAGGGAAATTCTCGACCACTCAAGCTACAAGTCGAGTCGGAAAATAAAATAGAGTCAATCACCCAGACGTAAAAATGGGAAAAATGAGTTGGCCAAAATGCAAGTCAGATTGAGACAAAGTAATTCGACCAAAGTCGAGTCAACCAAGAGTCAAGAAATACAAGTCGAAGTTATCCAAGTTGAATTCGAAGGCAATGTAATTTGAAGTTATTCAAGTCAAAGTCGGAGGCAATGCAAGTTGAATTTATCCAAGTCAAAGTCGAAGTCAATGCAAGTCGAAGTTATTCAAGTCAAATTCGGAGGCAATGCAAGTCAAAGTTATCCAAGTTGAATTCAAAGGAAATGCAATTCGAAGTTATCCAAGCCAAAGTCAGAAGAAAAGTAAATCGAATTCATCCAAGTAGAAGATCATTATTTCTAATAGAGACTCACATACTAGACCCTCTTACACATTTTATTGAGCACCATATTTTGATCTTTCCCCTTTGCATTTAGATAGGATAAATTTAGTATCATAAGTGTTCATTTTTAGAAAATGCACGGATTTGACAATATCATATGCACAATTTTGATGATTATGCACATAACATTGACCTCTTTGCATCAATTCCAATACCAACATCATATACCCTCTTTGACATCAATGGCAACACCATAACATCATGTCCAACAATTATATGGTTCTTAATCATATACAAATCTCATTGGTTATATGGTGTTAAATACTTTGGGTTATGATTGGAATCATATAATACTTCACATTGAAAAGCATTTGATACACGATATAGGTATGCATTATGTGCAACTTGTTGGTTTTGGGTTGTGAATCACATATTACATATAGCTGCAAAGTTTGACATACATTGCATGTGGTATAAGTTTATGGTATGGATGATTATTGGAATGTTGTGATATTATTTTAAGGATGTTGTGAGATTGTGAATAAAGAATGATTGAATAAATGTTATGGTAGTATTGGAATATGGATTTAATAAGAATATTATATGGATTTATTACCATTTAATACTTGTTGTTGAAGCCTTACATGCATATAAGTTTGATAACTGAGTTTGCATTTGATGGAAAGAAGTGAAGAAAAGTATAAGGATGATTACATAGACTTATTAACCATTCATTGATTTCACTTTACACAAATTATTCCCTCTAATCCCATTCATTTATTTCCATAGATGATTTTAAGGGATAAATTTCGCAAATGGGCTAATTTTCCATGGTTTTTCCCAAAAAAGGATTCGCCAATTTCCATTTTTTCTAAAAAAACATCACCCAAATTACATAGAATAAAATTATTTTACCTTTAAAATAACCAAAATTTTATAGAAACTATATAAAATCCTTAGAAATTTGAATATTTTTACTAAACTATTGCCAAATATTTTACATTTTGCATATTAAGGTCTAGTAAGATTAGCCCAGGTTTCTACATTTTAATATAAATTTCCATCCTTAAAATTATCCTTGTTTGTTTCGTGTACTCATATGTGTAATGTCTATGTAATTAAGATAAAATATATCCCATCATAAATAACATAATTTGTACGTACAATAAAAAGGCAAGTTTTTACTATGGCAACTATGAAAATATAACCTCGATACAATTATGGAACAGTTGGTTCTTGGTTTCACTTGTGATAGAAATATTAGATATTTTTTGTTGTTGATGATATGGAGACGTTTATTAAAGGAAATCATATATTATTTATATAGATCCATTTCTCTCATTATTTTCATTGTACATAAATCATTTTCCTAAAATCCTTTGCATTAAAATTCCTTTTTCCATTACAATGTTGTCTATATAATTTAATGATATGCATAAGAGAAAAACACAGTTGATGTGGACAACATGATGAAAGAACAGAGTCTAAAGATAATAATAAAAAAAAGAGGATTCAAAGATTATTCTGGTTGAATGGTAAACACTTATTCATATATTTTTGAGGCAAAATATGGGCAACCTTCTTTATAGGAGTTATGATCAACATGTATGATTTGAAAATCTGAATATTGTTTATTGGATGTGGTACTTGGATGATGTATTTATGTCCCTATTGAATTTCCCCTTTTTCATATCACATTTGTGTTTCATGGTAGTGTTATGCCATAGCCAGTATAATCATTAAGACAAATTGTATAAGATGTTTATCTCACTGCTATTTTATGTTTGTGCTCATTGCATTTTCATGGTTTTAGATGAGTTTCTTCAGTAGAGGAAGAAGTAGAGGAGGAAATGGGGGAAACAGAGGAAGAATAGTTCGATGGCCTAATACATTTTGGCAGTATGGGGGGCATAAAAAACTAAGTTTTTCTATTCATTTTGACGTTGACTCTTATGAGTTCCAACAATTTATTCAAATAGGGCATTTGAACCTTGGTGGTCAGTAAGCCTTGCCACACACCGAAGAAACCCCTAATGTTATCTTATAGCCTCACCCTAGTATTATGGAAATCCATGATTCTCCTACATAGGCTCATGTTAATGGATGGGGTAACTTATCTATTAATCATTCTTCAGGTGCCAATCAGTGGACTATGACTCCCCCTCCTCCATCAATTCATATTGTTTTTGCTAGTGCTTCTATTCCTTTACCTCTAGTTCATCCAGTGTTTTATGTTCACACAACTGCTACACATGATTATGTGCCTCCTCCCCCTCCTCCAAAGGATCATAAAACCACACCACATTACTCCCAGATAGAAAAAGGTAACCAACTTGTTACTTCAACCATAATGGCCAAATATTCTTCCTCTTCTCATTCAATGATTAAATCAACAAGCAGTGGGAAGATAAGTTTGCATAAGAGCATCCCAAAATTGTCCAGTTGGAAGAGAAGAAGTCCCAATATGAAGACTTTATTAATGAAAGAGATGAGTTTTTCAGGAAGAAGTTCCCTGAATTGTTTTAATGATGTTTAAACATATTTTGACTATGACACTTTTAAAGATAGATGACAGAACCATGATATTTATTTTTGAAACTTTTAAAATATCATGTTATTTTTATGGGAGATACAAGTGGAATTATGCCATAGTGTTTTTAATGCATGCTTATGATATGATTATGATGTTGATTTTATATTTGATTGAATATATGATGGAGCAACAAGGAAATGTTATATTTCGATTATTGAGATAAAGTGCACACACAGAGGGGGACACCACCTATTTAGCTATTAGTATCCTTATCAATAAAGTTATTTGTCTATTTTTTAACTAAAGTTATTTAACTTTAATAACTAAAAGTAGTTCAACTACTAGAGGAGCTACCTTTTAGAGAATAAAAGGAAGAATCAAAGGACAAAGAATATATGAGGAATTAGAGAGAAATATTTCTGATAAGATTTTCTCTTGTTTCATATTGAGATTTTTGAATTACATCATCTCATTTTTTTATTTTCTTAAACATGCTTAATCCTATTGTTGATAGAAAGATATTTCTAAAGGTGGAAAAGAAGAAAGAAGTAGGAAGTATTGATATTTGACATGACTAAACCTTCGACTCCATATCAACTCTCCTCTGCGAGAAAATCGAGGGAGGCCCCAAAGGAAAAGCAATGCCCTGAAGAATCCCTTCTCTCCATAGGCCAACCTCATATTCACATCCTTCATGCTTCATCCTCATTTGTTGCCTTGTCTCACATTCGTTACCCTATCAGATTATTAATGCTTTATCTTATTACTCATGTCCCTTTATCCGTTTATTTATTATTTTATCCTATATTTAATGTCCTATCCCCTTCCGTATAAATGACTTTAATTTACAATATAATTTATTAACCTCCTTTAATTCTTTACTTATTTGAGTAATGAGTCAATTAATAATTAATTAATCCTTGACAATCATGAACAAGTAAATAATAATAATTAATTAGTTAATGTTATTTAGAAATAATTGTTTATGCTTTAGGACGGAGTTAGATTATTAAATTAATTATAATTAAATAATCATATATATACATCTATTAAGAGGTTGTTACATACACCACCCTCCGAGCTTAGGTCTGAAGTTAATGTATCTTATGATACAAAGGAAAAAAGAAGACATATGGTTCACACATTCATATCAAGTAACCGACATTATCAATAGAGAGTAAGTCAAAGAAAACTCATACATACTAGTGTATATGTACAAGAAAGTACATGTGTAGCTAGTATATACAAGTCTCGTGCATGTATAATAATCAAAACTATCATCCTTTAATTTGTAGTATGCATCCAATCTGTAATTAAATAAAGACTAGTCTTTTATAAAGACAACAAACCAATCAATTGTTTGAAAATCCTTTAATTACTATTATCCATTTCAACAATTTTACATTTTTTTTAAAAAGCGTGGTTTGGTTAAGTAATGAATATTCATATACACATTTTCTCTATTTGAAGAGGGAAAACAATAAATTCCACCATGGAACAAATCTCCATACTCACTCAACTATTACTACTCATCCTCCTCCATAACCTACTTCCATATCCATTCATTTCTATCCTTCCTTTGCTAGACTGTCTTGGAGCGCCAGCTATATTGACCTAACTCCAAATAGAACCATAAGTGGAAGTGTCAACTCTCTTGCCAAGCTTCCCCAATAGGAAATGGCAGTCATCATCACATGTCTTGGGGCCATTAGTCTTCTCAATCCTGGACAAATACATGGTGGAAATGCCTCCACCCCTCTAACTAGGTCCACCCTACAATGGAATACGATTGGGAATGCCTCCAACCCTCCTAACAGGACTAGGGTCCACCTCCTACAATGGAATACAAAAGTAGCACCGTGTTGTTGGAGGTTTTGTCCTCGTTTATCCGGTTTTGGGTAGAGTCATAACCTAAAATCCTGCACTGGTCCACATATTTTAGCAATGCATCCAAACCAATTTCACATACAATATTCATACCATAATGTTTCATGGCTAGTGGTCATAATATCAACTTTCATCATCTTTATCCTTTAGCTATTTCATATAACAATTAGTAACAACTCCTTGTTGCAGTGAATACTGTCTGGACATTGCATATTATCATGACTTTTAATTTTGGTACATCCGTAATAGATAATTAACATCAAATTTTTCGATTAAATAGATCTCATAATATCATAATTCAATTTGACACACCATTCATTTACTCAAATAGGTGCATCATATTCAACATCATCTTAATAGCATTTAAACAATCATTAAATTCACATTCTCACAATATGTACATCCTTATACATCATCATTAATAACATTTAATTAGGTGAAATTTGCATTCACCTAATAGATGGCATTACATACATCATCATCAATAACATTTAATCAAACATAAAAGTTCATACATTTAAAAGTTTAAGTGTATCACTTGAGAGTTTCATTGTGACTAGAAAAGAGAAATAGAGTATATATAGGCCTCGGGTAATCTTGGCTATCTAAGTCAAAAGGTGAATTAATTATACCTACATTCTCGAGGTGGTCCAAAATAGTCAGAGGTCGTTGTAATGTCTGCATCTTCCCAAGTAATAAATCCTAGACTATACTTGTCCCCTTTGGACCTTAACTTGGTCTACTAGATAGTTCTTGAGGTTTATTAGGACTACGATCAAATATAGTAAGTTTGACCATGATGGTTCCCACGTCGATACCTCCAATTCCTTCCAATTTGGTTTATGTGATTCATCAGCAACTTAATGACATAAAGGATACATGAAAATACATTATGTTTTATGCAAGTGGGGTGGCGATGCAGGGCGATAGGCAATGGTCCAATTTTCTCTTGGATCCTAAATGGTCCTATATAAAGAGGGTGACAATTTTGTCCCCTTCACGAGTATGGTACTCTTGTGGGAGCTGATCTTGTGAATGAGAACCTGGTCTCCCCATGCTTCATAGCAGGTCGGTCCTGTGTGCATCTCCTTAGCTTTTCTGCCTATCATGTGTGCTTCCTTTAGTCTACCCTTAATCTGAATCTGTTCCTCCATTTCTTGAATCAATTACATTATTGCGGTCTTCTAGTCTATCCCAACTCAATGGTGCATGGCCTCCCACGCCTAAGAAAGCTTTGTGGGGTGAATTCGATGGAACAGGAGGAGCACTGTGTGGAAAACTCTACCAAGGTGGGAACTACTCCCATCCATCACTTACATCCTAAGCATGTCTTCCCATGACTTGATTTACTCTCCCAATTTTGAGGATGATAAGTTGTTAAACATGTTCAAGCGGGTCCCCAGCATTTGTTGTAAACTTGTCCCAAACCTGGAAATGGGTCCTATCTAAGAAGATCTTCTTGTCTAAACACAAATACCGTTACATCGGTGACATCGTAAGTGTCTCTAGCAGGAATAAAATGAGCACTCTTGGTTAACTTATCCACTATCACAAGAATGGCATCGTGTCTATGAGATGTGGGCGACAACCCTAACAAATCCATAGATGACTTCCCACTTGGACATAAGGAAATCATGTGGTTGTAGGAGGAGGCCTACCTACCGAGGTGATAGTGGTCGAATTTCACTTGTTGACACTCTAGGCATTTTTCAACGAAATGGACTACATGGTGCTTCATGCCCACCCAGAAGAAAAACTTCTCCTGTATCTCACGTGCATCTTCTTCTTTACCAGTCCTTCTGTCTAAAAGTGCTCATGGGCTTCATTCGTTATGTGATTCTTGAATAATCACCATTCTCGGGATGTGCATCCTTCCTGATATCTTAGGTCGTGCGTTTCGGACTATCGCCGTTATCGATCTAGCGCTCCCTCTGCAGGTTTTGATAACAGTACAAGCTGTCTGCGTTGGAGTTGTGTCTTTGTGTTCCCTCAGTTGACCTTTAAAGGTTACCAAAGGAGAAGATGCATTGGTTCTCCTAAAGGGCATCTACAACCACATTTTCCTTACCCTTATTAATGCAATACCAAATGTTGCTCACTCATAAACTCACTCCATCGCTGCTTTGCGGCATTTAGATCTCTTTGGTGAAGAGATGTTTTAAACTTTACTGATGGTCCGTTTTGAGCTCAAAGTTTAAGCCCTGAATAGTGTCTCCAAATTTTTTAGAGCTAGCATTATAGTTGCTAACCCTAAATCATGAGTCGTGTATATCTCCTCATGTTTCTTCAACTTCAACCAGTGCATAAGCTATCACTCCTCCATCACATATTATACGGTCCCCAATCCCTTGCTTGAGGCATCCGATGCAGGCCCGAAATCCTTCCATATATGGCTTTTCGACAATTGGTGCACTAGTTAGTATCTGCTATCACACTCTTTATGTCCATTCATACGACCTGCGGCATAGGGTGGTGATAGGTTTAAACTATTTTGAGAATCCTTCTAAATCTCGATAATAACCTATTAGCCCATGGAAACTTCTCACCTCATAGGCATTTCCGGCTGCCCAGCCCTCCATAATGGCAGCGCCTGCAGGTCCACGGAGATTCCTTCGTAGGAAATGATATGACCTAAATTGTGGATCTCTTTGCGGAAGAAGAACACTTCGACAACTTCCCTTACAATTTGTTCTCTCTAAAGGCAGGACAACGTATTATATAGAATTCCTCATGTTCTCTTTTCATTCTTGGAATAGATGAGGATGTCATCTAGAAAGACTTGTATAAAGAGATCTAAGTACTTAGAATAAGCCGTTCGTGGGAGCTCGCGCATGAATCTTGTTGGATACGTGGTCAATCAAAAGGTACTAATAGAGTTGAAAAGCGGTTTGGGATATCACCTTCATAATCCTTAGCGGTGATGATACGATTGCAAATCAATCTTCGAGAATATCGTTGCTCTTTCATTTGTCGAAGAGAGGTCTATTCAGCTGACGGGTACCTATTTTTTCCAGCTGTATACGGTTCAAGTCCTGTAGTCTACCGCAATTCGTGGGATCCATCCTTCTTCTTTACAAATTGATGTGAGAGGGTGAGACATTGGGTGCCCAATAGCCTAGTCGGTAACTCACTTTCAAAAGCTTTACATTTGCAATTTACAAAGTTCTGGCTCTGTCATCTGATACGGATTTTTTGGAAATTGGTTTTGCACCGGTTTTTAGCTCAATAGTAAAATCAAATGCCCTCTCGAGGTAATACGGTAACTCGTTGGGAAAACGTCACGAAGTGGGCAATGCGGGCGATCCAGTAGGGGGTTCCTTCGCTCGTTCACTGCTTCCACTACAATCGACACCCAGCCTCAAGCTGTTGTAGCAACCTTCATGGTTGATATAAAGTGTAACGACACTTTTCTTTGTACACCTTGGATCTTTACTGGTCTTCCTTTATCGTCGACACAAAGCACCCTCTTTGTGAATAATCTACTAAATCTCGGTGATCTGCTAACCAATCCATTCAATGATTGGGTCATATGCCCTGACGGTGGCGGTATACCTTCAGTAGTACACACTCCCAGGTCTATTATGAAATTATCAACACTAGGTACTACCGCTTGTTTTCCCTACGAGCCATCTCAACTTGTTTAAAGTCGCGTGCTCATAGGTATACTCTTTTCTAATGCGGATGGTTAAATGAAACTATCTGTCGCACAGGAATCAAACAAAATCTTGACGTTGATATGATTTGGTGCCTAATGACTCCTGCACCGTGGATTGATGTTAGATCACGGCGTTATTAACATTCGCGTAAATCGTGAACGCTACTTGCTCTCTCCCCATCGATTGCCTTTCTTCTCTATGCCGCGAACCACGTTGTATGGTGGCCCGGTACGGTAATGGGGTCCTCCATACTAACGGTGGCTACAGATTGAACTTTATTGTCGCTGTTGTAATGACGTCTCTTAAATGGTTCCTTCCCTGGAACTACCTTCTTTCGTTGTTCCGAGATGGTGTGTGTCGCGTACCGTTAGCGATGAGCGAATGTTGCCTCCCCACCGTGCCGCAATCCTCGACTACTATCGCCGTGACTACGGTACCATATGGAGGTGGCCTTGAAGCCCCTCATCTCAGGACCAACGAATCTGGGGCGATCGCGATAGATCTTGTACCCCAGTTAGTTCATGTGTTCCTTCGCATAGCGCGCATTTTCCATAGCTATAGAAGGCGGTTTCCACATCCACCATGAAAGCTCTTATCTTAGGGTTCAATCCATAAACGAAGCTCTTCACATCATTGGTCATTGTCCGCGCCTCTGAAACATATTTGACCGGTTTCATAAATCGATACCATATTCTTCTATGGTTTTGTTTCCCGTACTGGGCATGAAATGCCCTACTTGTTGTTCTCATTAGTATCTTTGGTAGATATTTCCTCCTGAACCTCTCCCGAAAAGTTCCCAAGATATTGTGTCTTGGGTAAGATGCAGTTGTATTTCCATGTTTCCCCACCATTTCAAGGCACTGCCCCTTAACTAAAGGATTGTTATCTTCACCTTTGATTTGGGTGCATAGTCCCTTAAGGCGAAATACTTCATCATGCCTTCCAACCATGCTTCAGCGCATTCAGTAGCGACCCAACTCTAGAAGTTTGATGTACAATTCATGATGTCTTCGGTGGAGGTCCTCCCCACGAATCCCTCGACGCTTCTGGAACAGGTAATCCAGAAGGTGGGGGTTCCACTTCATTCCCTGCTGGTTGGCGCCCTTTAAAGTCTCGTTAATGGCTACCAACGAGCACAGTATGAGGGCAATTTCAGGTGATGGTGGTGGTGGAACTGGCAGTGTTGGCAGTGCTTACAACGACGCTCCCCTGCCTCAACTCCTTCAAGTCCTGACCATTCTGTGTGTTTTGACCTGCATCACCCAAAGTTGTCGGGGTGAGTTCAAGGACATTTCAAATTGGTGCTACCAAACTTAGAAACAGGGTTAAAGTAAGTTTTCTTTACTTATTTGTAAACAGCGGATATTCCATTAGGGGATTAGCTAGGTTAGAGTTAGGATTAAACGTCTAAGCGATTTCTTCACCCCTATGAAAAAACATTTAATGGTTCCCTTTCCCTGTAGCTAAGCTAGCCTTGCGTATACTAAGCCATAGGCTTACTCTCCTAGTGCATATGTAAGCCTCCTTCGCTTGTCCTAGTCTAATCCTTTTAACTTTCACATACAACTTAATTAAAGTGACTTACGATATATGTTTATTAATTTACGATGAAAGGTGTACACCTATTGACAATGGGCACGATTAATGATATTTTAATCTTATTTAACCTTAATCATTATCGATGGCTATGCATTGAAGATGCTAGCATATTCTTAATCGTCCTCAAAATCAATAGGTCATATTTATTATTCATAACTTTCTTGCATTTATCAAGGCATCGTTAACATGTTTACTTTTTAAAAATATTAAAAAAAAAAAAAAAAATTGTTGTAAGGATATATAGTTACGTTTAAATGATTAAATGGGATTAAACCACGACATCTAAAAAATTATCCCCAACTACCAGCCCCGTTTTGGCGTTCCTTGACGCTATGTACCTTTAAGTTAGCAGCCATGTCAACCACTTTGTGTTGGTTTATTAAAACTAATAATCTAGACTAAACTTAATCAACAAAGCCTAATTTTCAGTCGCCTTAATCAACACTTCAATTTATTCCCGAGGAAATTAATATTATTATTATGTTAATTAATTAGTCACTAATTTACTTAATCCTTCCCTAATGAATTTAATTATTATTATTTTTTATTTTTTTTCTTCAAGGCACATACATGGCACGTTGGTGTTTCAGTTGTTCTGAGTTGGGTGTTGGTGGGTGGGGTTTTTTTTTTTTTTATTAGTATATCGCTTTTAATATATATATATATATATTTTATTTATTTACTCTGATCGGTTTAAATTAATTTGTTTTAATTTTAAATCTAATTGATAAAGCACGCTTTCTTTTGTTGTACTAATCACCTAGCCAATCCTTAATTCAATTAACCACTTCAATTAATTAATCTTCATAATTATTCTCATTTAATTGATTGATTAATTATCACTAGTAAATGTATTTAAATTTAAAAGTATTGTTATTATATAATTAATTTTTTTTAACCTAGAATTGAACATTAATATTTTTAATATTTAATGTTTAATTTAGATTAAACATAATTTTTTAATATTTAATATTTAATATAAATCAAACATTAATATTTTAATATTTAACCTAAGTTACACATAAAACTAAGGAAAAAAATAAAATAAAATAATAAATGAATTAAAAAAAACTAGAGTCGAGCAGTGGGTCATAGAGCCACGTGCCCTATTCTTAATCCCACCTTCGACTCTTGAACCCTACAGCGTCCCTTCCTCTGGCTGCCTCCTCCTCATCCCACCGAGAGACAATTTCTAAAACAGTGCTTTCTTCACCACGAGATCTTGCGCTACGATTGAAGGTTCAAAATCTTTCCTTATCATATAGCTCACATCCTCATCATTGTTGCTGTAGTTCCTTGTGGGTTTCTACCAGCTAGTCTTTTCGTTTCTAACTTGGGATAGTTTCTTCACACCTTACGACCTTCACACCTCGAGACAGACATTTTGACCATACGACCTTCACACCCCTCCATAAGCCAAGGGTCATTTTTCTTTGGCAGTGATCAGATGCCTTCATAAGACTCCAATTTTTTTTGAATTGCAGGTTTGCAGCTGTTATTTTCTGAAGGCTGGTTGGGAACCATATCTCCATCGCGAGGAAAATAGCGAGTTTGTTGGTGAGTAGAGGAGATTGATGGAGGGAAATCATTCATTGTTGAGGAAAATCACCCAGAACCCATTGTCCAAAGTTAGCTTTTGGTTGAGGGCTCCTGGTAAGTCTGAATCGTTTGATTGAATGAATGCTTTTAGATATTGGCATAATTTCCTCAATTTTTCTCAAGCTCTCCTGTGGGTGATTTCCACTGGTGTGTAGAAGAGATACCCCAGATTTAGATTGCCCCGTTCTTCCTTTTCCAGAGTTGGGTGGTCCTCGGATCCGCCTGATCCTTGTCTCCACTTATAAGTTTAGAAATGACCATTTAAGGTAAGCCGAAGATTGTGAAGAAGCAATTTTCATTATTAATCCATTCTTTCTAACTAAAACTTACATTTTTAACTCGTTCCGAGTCTCTTGTTTTTTTGTCATCAAATCTTGATTGTGTTATATGGTAATCTATAATTATATCCCGTTTGACCTTTTGAGGCACTAGATTTTGATGTGGCCTACCTTGTCAATGGAAAAATCTTGGGTTTCTTGGCAAGTACCTACATCTTCATCATTCTTTTACATAGAATAATAAAAAATGATGGCCTAAAGCGTTTGCGTATAAATCTGCATTGAAAGGCAGATTATGTTCTTTGGCTGCGTATCTCTCTCACATACCTCTTACTCTGTTGTTGACTAACTAAAGAAAGGCCTCCCATGTTACTGACGTGATCATTGTAATTGTCATCTGAACATCCATATCCCTGGGTGTTTCTGTATAATGCAATTTAAACCAACCGATTCAATACCTTGGTCAATTCTTCTTTAAAAGTCCCACCGTTCCAAATTAAAGCAGTGTTGTGAAATTCCGGTATCTTCGCCTTCAAAACAAATAGCTTTGTCAATGTGGAATTGCAGTCGACATAATTCAAAGAATTATCCTTCGACTACGTGGCCAGATCTGTCGATGCTACTTGCTTTCTTCTTAGTGTTAGTTTCCCCTGCAAGTTTTCTTAATAATGGATGAGTAAGTACTTTAACAAGATTTACTATCTCGGTGACGCTGACACAAAACCTTGAACCAACGGTACCATCTGTAACTCTACTGTTGTTTGGTAATGTAGGCAAATGTGAGGACAACTCTGAATTTTTATTTTTCAGTATTATGAGATCTTCAATCAAGTGGCAAGGAGTGTTGGAAGGTTTGAGTACATTGATGAATGGTGATTCTGGATTCATTCAGGATATGGGTTCCATTCATGTGGAGTACTATGTGTGCTTGCATGTTTCAAAGTCCACTAGTTAGATGTTCGTTTTGTAAGATTCAAAAATTAGAGCTGGGTTAGCAAAATAAGGGTTTTCTTCTTGGTTGGGCATGTGGACTGATACGTGGAATTATTGTCTTTGTTCCGAAGTTGCTCTTTAGAAACGGATGTCCTTTTTCTGTAGTTTTGTTGTTTGTTGATGAGGTCTTTTGTGAAATTTGGAGTTCTGAATTGGATCCACGTATCCAAAGGGGCCGGGGTTCAATGTTAATTTAGTGCTTAGCGGGGTTCCTTTATAGTGTTCTTTGAGGGGCCGAGTCGACAAGGCTGAATAATGACATTTTTTAACAACCCTAGTAGTATTCATATTTCCTTGTTTGTAGTAGAATTTGTTTTACATTTTCAATTAAATTTGCATTTATTTTTTATATTTGTTTTAAAATTTGTGTGTTTTGTTTCTGTGGGTTAGTAAAATTTGGGTTAGAGCTTGGGTTTTGGCCCTCGGGCCGGTTCAAACAAAGATCGATACCAATTGGCAAGTGACTAGTGAAAAATATCAACAAACCTAGTAAAAATCCTTACAATTAAGCATAACATTTCTAACATAGAATTTCAAATTTCTGAGTGCGTAAATAATTCATTAACTTCAAATAAGAATACAAAATTTCAACAGAATTTAACATTTAACATATAAAATTAACTTAGCCAATTCACAAACAATTTACGGTTCGATCTCTAGTGCATGCTTCTTGTTTGTTGCCTTCACGTTGCGATGATGCATTAACCGCGCCCCAAACCTATATCCTCCATTGCCAACTAAAACGTTGCTTGTACTAAACCTTCGACTCAGACTCAACTCTCCTCTCGCAAATCAGAGGCCCCAAAGAAAATAATAATGCCTAGAAAATTTGCTGTCATAGTGAAGCCTTCCCCTCATATATCTCCTTCACCGCCCTTTCTTCTCATTTATTACCTTATCTCCACATTCATTACCCTATCCGATTATTAATGCTTTATCTTATTATTCATGTCCCCTTATCCCATTTTATTTATTATTTTATCTATATTTTAATGTCTATCCCTTTCCGAATACGTAAGCTTTAATTTTACAATATAATTTATTAACCTTAATTCTTTTCATAATTAATTAATGAGTCAATTAATAATTAATTAATCCTTGACAATCATGAACAAGTAATTAATAATAATTAGTGGATCAATGTTATTTAAGAAGCATAGTGTGTTGTAGCTAGCACAGGACGGTTAGATTAATAAATTAGTATAATTAATAATCCTATATTTAAGAAATAATTATTGTTTAGCTAACTTTTAGGACAGTTAGATTATTAAATTAATTATAATTAATAATCCTATACATCTATTTAAGCAGGGTTGTTACATGTATGTTCTTTACTTCATTCATTTTAATTCTTGTAATCATTTACATATAATTTTTTTATTTTTTTAAAGCTAAAACACAACCCTATTTTAAACACAACCCTTTAAAATAGCATCAGGTCCAAGACCATATTTCTTGGGGGTTGATTGATATTTTTTCAAGGATATAAACTCAGGGTAAAATCCCTGCCTATCTTACCTTAGCCTAGTAATATTCAAAAATTCTTGAGTGAGGACTTTCCATTCTTCGCCTCAACATATTCGTGTGAGAAATGTAACTAGAATTCGTGCAATTAAAAAAAATTGGATACTAATTATACCAAGTAAAATTCAAGTAACCAATGATAAAAATTTGAATAGTAGTGTAGTCCGTGAACTTTTCCTCATTTGAGAGTGTAGGAGGTGAAATCAGATGATACCAAGAATGCGTGATAGAATTCAATTCGTGAATTGATGGGTGATGATTTGGAGAGAGAAACCATTTGGTTTGCATGAGAAAAAGTGTTAGGATTTGTGTGAGGGTTGGCCCAATTACTAGAATGTAACTGGCATAGGTTGTGTGGGTCTACTCAATTACCAGTACATTTTTGAAACCATTTCGAGGGGAGATACCATTTTGTTCTCCAACCAAATAGGGTCCTACATGTGAGGAATGAAAATGAGAGTCTATGGAACCGATAGGTGGACAGTTGAATATGAATTAGGGTTACAAAAATTAGGGTTTCATAGACTTTGTGGTTTAAAGAGGCATGATAAACTAAAACTTATAACGTAGAATAGAGAAACAACAAGAGTGATAGAGGGTAGAGCGACATATAGAAGGGCGTTTCTGCACGCTGGGGGAAAGAAAAACAGCAGGGAATCGAATCATGGAGTTATCCCAACTTTGATATCATTGTCAGGCTAGGTATGGTATAAAACATAAGTCCACTAATGTGTATTGCATTAACATGAGAGGTGCATAAATACAATCTAAGTGATTGATGGTATTCTCAAACAGATAACTCTTCATATCACCTACGACTCTTCATATTTACATTATTATTACAATAATGTAATCCCAAGTATTACGTGTCTAACTGAAAGAAACAAAACTTGTGAATTATATCATTTTAATTTTCTTTGAGATGTGTGCAGGTAAATTCACTGGATAGAATTTGGTTCCTTTCTTTTCTTTCTACAATGTTATTTTATGTCTCTTGTTTTAATAAATCTCTCAATGGATCAACACATAAATTAACTTTGTGTAATATCACACATTAATCACCACCATTGAAAATTTAAAGCTAGCTTTTAGTTCATTTTCCTACAACATGTATTTAGTAGTTAATATAAAATGAACATCACTCTTGCTTTTCTCAAAAAGTCTCATTTTCTTATTAATAATTTTTTTTTCCAATTTATTCTAATTATTCCCAACTTTACATATTTAATGTTTTGCGTTAATTAAAATGATTCGTATTTTTGTTCAATGTTTCATTTCCTTTTTCATTGCTTTTCAAATTCTCATTTCCTTAACCCCCATCATAACATTGTCTTCTATTATATTTTACTTGTTATTTCAACTCTTTTATAATCCATTTCTATTCATAATTATTCCATGCAGATGAGAGTTGATCTAAAATACTATTCAAAGTCTTAAAGATAACATCGTGAGGATAAATCCTCCTACGTTTTTAGAGAGGTGGTATTCCTCTTTAAATAAAATACAAAAATTTACGGGGAATACTATAAAATACTAGACTTTAAGAAAATAAACATTCACATGTAAAGAACGCCTCAGAAAGGACCAAGTCTATTCAAAAATGAATATTTACAATATTGTACAAGAGTATAAACCTGTAAAATGAGAAATTGTAAAGGACTCCATTCCCATCATAGCATAATCAAAGTAGACTATAATTAGACAGAATAAGGAATAAGGACCACTCTTTCAAATAACTTAACATGATTTTGTAATCAAAACTCAAAGATATTTTGATAGACACACCCTTCTCATGCTTAAAACTCAAAGTCAAATAAATCACTAGATATGTGCCATGAATAGTTCTCTAGCGAACCTAAAAAATATACAAATGTATTTTTTTTTAAGTCTGTAATATTCATAAAAATAAAATCATTCATCCTAAATGGACTAGGATGGGGCTCCCATGTGGTGGGGAACAAGGTGGAACCTGTAACGAAACAGATATAAAATTCTATAGATAATCGAAGAGGGAATAAAATTTCGAAGATAGAGGTGGTGTCTAAAGACATCGTTACAACACTTAAGAAGAACACACTATGATCAAAACATCACACTGCATATTGCACACCTTGATCCGCATGATCTATGTATTTTATTGCTTGATAATAATGACCCATGGGGTATGTTATTTATAGCCTCAAGAACTAACCAACTTCCATAGAATCAGGAAGATATTTTCCACATACAATCATCGTTTGTTATATTTGACTCTGCCAAATCCATGTTGTTGATTCACCTCAAAAACAATGCTTGAACCGACCATCCATGCATCCAACTAGTATTCGATTGTTGGGTTGGTCGATCCTTCATCTGACTATCTTCAACTGCTGGTCAATTGTTTGATCGAAAGTCATGTCGACAACTCGACCGACTGATGTAGAGTTATGGTCGATTTCCCAACCAAATGTATCTAGATGTAGGTTGACCACCCAACCCTCTAAATCTAGGAGAAGTGTGATGAACCATCAATACTTGATGTTCANATCAACGCATGTCTCTCAAGATTCATGAGGTGAAATTATGTCATCATGGAACCCCCCCATCATTGCAACTTCCTGAAGCCCAAGCATCGTACGAAACTTGATAAATCTAGCTTCAAATAAAGGTTTGTGAAGATATCAACAATATGATCATTTTTTCTACAATATTCAAGAAAGACAATGTTCTCATGAACCAATTTTCTTGAATAGTGAACATGGAGCTCAACATGCTTCATATAACTGTGGGAAACAAGATTTTTCAGCAACCAGTATGGCACTTTGGTTATCATAGTAGATTGTAGTTGAGGTCTAAATAGGAAGGCCAAGTTCACCCAAAAGTTAGCAGATCCATACCGATTCAATACCTTCTTCAATGGTGCCATGATATTCTACTTTTGTAGTCAACAAAGAGACTACCTTATATTTCTTGCACAACCACACCAATGGTCCAGTGCTAAAGAGAAACACATAGCTAGAAGTGGACTTATGATCATCATTTTCACCAAACCAGTCAGAGTCAGTAAAGTCGACCAACAAATCTGAACTTTGACAATACTTGATACCAAAATGAGTGGTACCCTTGAGATTTCAGACAATTCATTTGACTTCTTTCCAATGGATTTCTTTGGGGTCTTGCATAAACCAAGAAACTACACTAACAGTAAAAGAAATTCCAGGTCGACTATGAGTAAGATAAATAAGTTTGTCGATAAAGTGTAGCATTGACTGTGGATGTTTCACAGGTTTTGGTGAGATTTACTCTAGATTGAAAAGAAGTAGCACAATGATTACAATCGACCATATTAAAACATGTCAAAAGATCCATCACATGTTTAGACTAAGAAATGAAAAATCCATCACATAGTGGTAATACTTGAAGATCCAAAAACAAATGCAATGTACCAAGATTTGTCATGTCAAAGGAGTCTACAAGTTGTTTCTTCAATCTAGGAATGAGATCATTATTATTTCTTATAATGAGTAGGTCATATACATATACAACAACAATCAAAGTGTCTCCATTGGTATGGAGTACATACAAGCTATGATCATATTCACAATGTTTGAAACCAATTCAAAGAAACAAACTATTGATCTTAGCATTCCAAGCTCGGGGAGACTAATTCATATCATAAAGTGACACATTGAGTTGACAAACCAAGTTAGAATATGTCACAAAACTAGGTGGTTGTTCCATGAAAATTTATTCAGATAGTTCTCCATGAAGAAAGGCTCTCTTCACATCCATCTGATGGATTTTCCATCCAAAACGAGCAGTAAGGGAAATAATCATTCGAACAAAATTCATCTTTGCAACGGGGGAAAATGTCTAAGTGTATTTGATACCTTCTTGTTGAGAAAATATATTCGCAACTAAGTGTGCTTTATGTCACTGAACAACACCTTCATAGGCAAATTTGGTCCTGTAGAACCATCAACACTTCACAATGTTCTTTCCTTGTGGTTGGGAAACTAAGTCCCAAGTGTGATTCTTTGATAAAGAATCAATTTACGTTTTCATAGCCTGTACCTATTCAGGTCATCCTTGAGAATCTGAGTAGGAAACATGATCATAAGTTTCAATTACATGGGTCATCAAGGCAATGTTGGCATGTTTCTTTTGACTTTGAGTTTGTCGTCCATAGGAAACATCACCGGCATCAGCGCCAACAACTTCAATTGTCTTGGTAGCCCATCTGGTAGACAAGAAACAGGTGAACTGATGTTCATGGTAGCAGGTCGATAAGAAGTTGGAGAGTTTCCAATCAATGGAATAGTCAAAACAGAAGATGATGGACTAGTCAACATTGAGGTCGACGATAAAGTCAAAACAGGGACAAAGTTTGACTATCCAGTCGAAGGATTAAAAAATTGAACATGAGAACCAGTGTTAGGGACAACATCAAAGGGATCATCTTGAAACAATCTAGAGGAGAAATTCAAAAAATTAATTCCATTAGAATTCTCATCAAACCATACATTTCATCTAATAATGATTTGGCATTTGACAGGATCAAACAATCGGTAGGATTTTGACTCTTCAGAATGTCCCATCATGACGCAAGCATGACTCTTTGCATCTAACTTCTTTCTGTAATCTTAAAAAATATGAGCCCAAGATACACATCCAAACACATGGAGGTGGTTGACTGAAGGTTTCTTTCCACACCATATTTTGACAGGAGTCATGGAAGGAACAATTCGAGTTGAGATACGATTGAGCAGATAATTTGCACAATACATTACTTCAGCCGAAAAGTGAGAAGGTAGATATTTAGCATGAAAAATACATCTATCCATTTTGACTAACATATAATTCTTGTGTTTTGTGATGCCATTCTGCTTAGGTGTGTGAGGAATTGTCTGTTACTAGTCAATACTAGATCGAACCAGGTATTCTTCAAAAGGTCAATTTACATACTCACCACCATTTTCTGATCTTAGGCACTTGATGGGTTGGCCACATTGTTTTTCATCAAAGGCTCTAAACTCCTTGAACTTTTCAAACACAAGGTTCTTATTCTTCATAAAATATACCCATGTGAAACAACAGAAACTACAAATGAAAATAAAACATCTCCATAGTCACTCTAAAGGGCATTTTCTATTCTTCACTCCATTTTTGTAGTACCATGTTTTGAATCCCATATTGTGTACATGGACTTTTTACAAATATTGTGTATATATTATCCCTAGGGTTAAGTCTTGTAAAAGGCACCTTATGATGTAAATGTTTATACTCAATGGTTGAGTTGCTAGAATATGTAAAGAACTCTTGATTTGGATCCCAAGGTCAATCCCTGACTAGTGAATGTGACTAACTTGACTTAAAATATTTTTCTTTACTTAAGTTATAATGTAAGAATGACGATAATTGACCACCAATGCAATGAGAAAGTTGTGGTGGGGTGGGAGGGAGATTATGATATGACAAGTGACTCCCAAACAACTATTCTTTGGGTTACGAGTTGTGGCATGGGCACAAAAGACCTATAGAATAATTGGACACTACACCTACATGCTCATTAGTTCCCACTAACCTCTCCTCCTTGTGTATACATTGTACATTATCCTTAGACTTTGAATAGGTTCCTTGTTTCCTCTTATTGTGTGTTTGTTGTGATGTATGTTGCACCCACACAAATATCACACATTCCAACATAACCAAGTACAATGTGTTGTTGTAGGTTGAACATCCTTTTCATACCCGTGAACATGTGAACCAGACTATAATAGGGATCTATGGAAGGTTTTAGATGCATGTTTGACTAGAATCCCACTCTCATGATGGGATTTAATGACAGATTTTGTGGTGTACCCACCCCTACATTCCATGTTCATTGTTGGGTATCCACTTCACTAATTCAAAACTTAATTTCTTTTTCCATCAAAATTATGACTCTAAGTTTAGTTTATACTTACAAAAACATCCAACAAAATTATAACGCAACTATATGATATTTCAAACACAAAGTAAATGCCAAGAATGATCAATGCATGAACATAAATCTCTTTTAGATACAATATAATTAATTTACTTATCCTTATGCACAACATTTCAATAAGTACATAACAACAAAGGAATTTCTCAACATATGCATATGAAATTATAATATTTGACTAGAGACATCATTGAATCATGCCTACATTCATTCCCATGGATATTTGTAATCCTTCCATGCACATCTATTTATGGAATTTACAGAACATAGTCCTTTTTCTGAATTCAACACAATATTATAAGTTATGAAAACATGCACTTATGATTTTTCTAATTAAACTCATATCAAACCACATGGAGAAAATATATACTATCTCACAACAAATTCACAAGTTATAATTCCAAGTACATTAAATTGTCCCGCTCACATTGACATTCATATCCAAGTATGAGTTCATCAATGGAATGCAAATTGCAAAATTTACAAAAGAGACATGAGGACTTATCTTTTATCATAATTATTTTTGTTGAAGAAACTATATGCATAAGAGAGTTTCTCCTCCTAGTCGTAGGAACCCACGTGGATGTGACCCCCAAGCCAATATATGATTCCACTATGGAAGAGGACCACCTACACACTCTATATCTCACTTAGTGAATCTCATTCTGCATGTGACTCAAGAAAAATACACACATGTAACCATGGAATCTCTTGATATGGAGGCCTCCAAGCATCTCAACTAATTATCTATTTTTTATAGATATCTTCCTCTCAACCAATCATAAAACAAGCTTAAGAATTTCCCTTCACTGCAAATGTAGCCCCTCAAAAAATCTATCCTAGCAAGCACAATCATGCATGCAATATGAGTCCAAGCCACTAAATTTCCTCTGGGACTCATGGTATGGTATATTTTGGCAGAGATATTGTTAAAGAAATAGAACACATGACAAGAACTTGGAAAAAAGGCTTTAATCCATATTCAACACATGTATCCATCCAATGATATCAATATATAGTACATGTATATGACCACCTCTAGATCTATATCTAACTAAAAAATCATACGTGGATAACAAAAACACCTCATAAATAGATAAGGATGACAACTCATAAGAAGGTGATCTATAACTTTGTGATTGTCTAGGGACTCACAGTTTAATAGTCCCCCCTCAATCACGATTCTAAATAGTTGTATCGGTAAGGAAAAAATCATTAGTGCATAAACTGGTATCATTTCAATATTCATTATGAAACTTATGAACTGAGCTTCAATGAATATATGCCTAAAACATTGTCAATATGGATGCTGAATGGTTCATCTAAAATCAACTTTGAAAGAGAGTAGAAATTCTAGAAGTGAACGACTGCCATGTCTAAAAATTCCCCTACTAATTTGTGAACAAATATGATCACCATTTTGTTATTAGTGAACAAATAGTATCACTGAAGCACTCTCTGAATTTAGACACAATTAGGTGTTTAACATCATCCTAATGAATAGCTAAAAAGAAATGAAATGATTCTAGATTCCATGCTAGAACTTCCCAAATATGTTGATTTGAAGAGATTGATAGAAGTTGATTGAATTGTAGATATCATGTTGAGGAGACCAGATTTCATGTCGGAATTCATAAATTCTGATTGAATTTTGATTCATATGAATTCGAAACTAGAAGCTTGACTATGATCAATGATACTCCCCCTTGTCAGAGGAAAAGTGAGAACTATGTCGAAGGGATCCAAGCTTGAGTGTTGGATTATTCTTCAATATCTCTTTCATCAATATATTTGATACCATGTATTTGGTAGTTTTGGTTGACCACTAACCATTTTCACAATATACTGTAATGTTCCCAAGTGATTATGCTAGGAAAATTGGGTTATTTCCTGACCTTGTTTGTTTGTTTATGCTGATTTTTCTTCAGGAGGTTGCACTCTCGCTATTTTGTGATGTGTGTATAGCATATAGAATACAATAATAAATGTAGATCATAATATATAAGAGAGAACACAACAAATATCTAAAAAAAACTTTATAAATGATCTTTATTTAGTATAATAAGTTGATCTACATACATAGACCTACAAATCTGGAACAATAGAGAAAGATAGAGAAGTCTAGGTTGTGTGTGCCCTTCAAATACAATAATATAGAGAAAGAGGGCCTCCTAGGTCCCCCCACAACTGAATTATGGTCAATACGTGATCATTTTCTTTCCCTCAAAGGTTGAACCTTCAGATTTGGTGTTGGTGCGTCCCCCACTAGCTGGAAAATCTAGAAATTTCGGCCTCCTTGAATATGACCTCCAAATATTATGAAAACACTACCAAACTATAGATCAGGAGCTATATATTGCATATGGATAAAGTATGGGGTCAAAACCTCATATCTAACCTTCAAACCAAAGACCTTCTCAAGGAATGATGCACCCTTCTTCAAAAAATACGCCCAATTGATAAATAATATAGATATGCAGAAGAAACCCCCCAACAACTTATGCAAAAAGGAGATATGGTGGTAGCAATAAATCCTTAAATGTGATCTAATATATATATATCCTCCCTAAGGAAAATCAAATCCTTTCTCCTCAACTGGTGCACCCTACTTGTTGGAAAACCCTTCAACCTGCGCCCTATTTGCTGGGAAACCCTTCAACCTGTGTCMTGCTTACACAAATGACTCCTAAAATGAATATGAACTTAATAGAATGGTGATGAAGTAATATTTCACCTCCTTGGCCAAGCTTGGATCAGGATTATAGGGATCTTTCACCTCCTTTTTGATCTCTAGGGTTTCTTGACTCAAAAACCTCAAAACGTAAGTTGCATAGCTCAAATGAACTCAATAGAAAAATAGCATGAATCCGGAGTGAGGTGTCCTCCTCTCTCTTTTATACCTCCCTCTTCTAATTCTTTGTTGAGTTTCTTTATGACTCTTACTAAGGTTATTGTTTTAATTTATCCTTAAGGCAATAACCTTTTCCCCTTTTCATCCAAGTCACTTTAATAAAAATAATATTAAATCACTTAGTGACATATTTAGTGCCTCCTACCCCTTTTTCCCATTGGACTATAGTCTAGAGGGATGACTAGACTACTGAGTCTTCCTTGGTCCTTTCAAGGAGAGGGGAACATTACTGTCTCCCCTACTAGAAATTTCTTTCCCACAAGCAATGTTAGGATATTTAGACACTTAGGAGTTAATTAATATCTACTTGGTCTAATGTGTCATTAGGTAAAATTATGTTTCTTAGTGTATTTATTTAGTATGCATTAGTATGTATTTATAGTTATGGAATCCGACGGTCACAATATGTTCCTGACATAGAGTGATCCGACGATTCATATTTTTCCCCTATTTTAACGGCCAATGATATGTGGCTTAGCACCCAGTTGGTCCATGATATATATTTAAAGAGACTGGAGGGTCACTTGCCAATGATCAATTGTGAGAAACTCTCTTGTAAAATCTCTTTGTAATCTTTTTCTTTTGCATTAATAAACTGCTCCAAGTGGTCGCGTTGGTTGGGGTCGTGGATGTTTCCTCATAGAGGTTTTACCACGTCAAAACATCGGTGTGTTGATATTTGATATGGTTGTGTGAGTGGTTAATGAAGGTGTTCTTCCTCTATTGGAACACCTGTGTTTCCAAACATGGTATCAAAGCCTGTTTGAAGACCCGCTCCAGTTGTAGATTGAGATCGTGAAGCCGAGTTGACTGATCTCCATTTTATGCCATTTTCGTACATTTATGGGATTATAGGATTGTTCCTTTGCATCCATAACACTTGTTTCAGTTAGGAACACTTTTTGTTTCACTCGAAAAGATTTATGTTTGCCCAAGATATGACCATTTTAGTCAGATCCGAAGGTATAAAGCCTGAATACGCCATTTTTAATTTTTTGTAGAGTATTATTTTGGTTTTATATTATTTGTTTATGGGTTTATACTCTTTTATATCTATGTATTCTCTTTTCCCTGCGCCCTGTGCGATCTCAAAAAATCAGAGAGAGATAGGAAAATGTGCATTTTTTGGGTAATCTAACCAAGATACTTGTTGTCATCAAGAAGTGAAATTTTTTTCTTCTGTGAAAAGAAATTTTTTTAGCACGCTCTCCAAGGCTGTCAACAACAACAACAACAACAACAATCCTCTTGCTAAAAAAT